>JAOSBN010000178.1:1937831-2026543 GCA_027563595.1 Erythroxylum suave | reverse complement strand
AGCCGTTGCTTCATCACTGGAATAATTGAGTTGGCACCATTTTGCTCCTTTCTTTCACAAGTTTCTTGACTCTTTTTTCAGAGTTTAATCTTTTTAGTTACAGATTATATCATCTAGTCATCTAAAGATCCAAACCACAGGACGGAAGCTTGTTCTTTCTTTTAAAATGGTATTCAGAACATGAGTGTTATATTTCATCTAGAAAAAAATCCATTACTTTGAGGTCTTATTTAGCTTATGTTAAACTTTGACTAACTTCATCCAGAAAAATTTGATTACTTTGAGGTCTTATTTAGCTTATGTTAAACTTTGACTAACTTTGCTTCTTCTTTTTGTGAATTTATATAACTTTTATCTTACTTTAATATAGACCTTTTGAAATAGAAGAACTCTGCACTCCCGTAGATTGGTACAGTATCACTTGTCTATGCAAACATATTTTATAATACAGAATTTGTTTCCGACTGGTAAAGTACTTTAGGATAAGTTAGTTCCATTGGGTATCTGGTTGAACTGAATGCCTTTATCAGAAAACAGATCTGCTAGTCTGGGATTTTTCTGCTTCTAGTTCAATTGAATTCCCATAGCTGACTTTTAGTGTTCTTGTTGCATAGAACTTTTGTCATGCAGACAATCTGGTGTTTTGTCATTGCCTTAGTGACTTATTATTGCCAAAAGGTGTTGTAGAAAAAGTTAAAGAGAAAGACTTCTGAGTATGCTCGTACAAACTATATTTGAGTACAAGGGTAAAGTATTTCAATGATTAGCTTAAAGTTGCAGCAGTTTACTTGACGTTCTTCTCCACAGGCTTTTCTGAAGGAGGATACTGCTTAGTCCACCTTGTTATATTTGTTGATGAAAATGGATGCCTCGTTTATCTACTGTTGACCAGTTTTGGTACTCATTTGTTTGGATCTGGATTCATTAGAGGTATGCTATAGTTGATGCATAAGCATTGTTTGGTACGTCTCTCGTCATAAAGGTCAGTTGACAGTTTAATATGGTTAATAATGAGTGAAGATGGAAGGAAAAATGTAAGAAAGCTTGAGATATCGTATGCGGTTGTAGTTTAGTTCTATGTCTGGACATCGGAAACCTGAAGGGTAACTCATTTGGCCCTTTCACTAATTGTCATTTTCTCTATTAACTTGTTTCTGTCTTTCAACAGGTGCCAGCAGGAAGCAGAATTAAAACTTATAGAAGAAGAAACAGCAAAGAGAGTGGAAGAAGCTATTAGAAGGAAAGTTGAAGAGATTTTGAATTCTGAGGAGATAAAGTCAGAGATAGAAAAACGTTTAGAGGAAGGAAGAAAAAGACTGCATGAGGAAGTTGAAGTTCAACTTCAGAAAGAAAAAGAATCTGCTATCCTTGAGGCTAGACGAAAAGAGGTAATTGGTTTGTACGAGTTTGAAGCAGTTGGTTATGATTTTACATGAATTATTTTTTGGGGGGTACAAATTTTGATGGTACTTTATCACTAACTCTGGCAATTGATTTTCTCGTCTGGATGTCTTTTTTACAAGACCTTTCAAGCAGTCTTGTGCTCAAGTAGAGCGTTGTTGCGTTATCAGCAAACTTTCTTTTATATGTCTCGTAGAATTCCTCGTGTCACTGGATGTACCGTAACTGTGAGCAGCTGATTGTCCGATTTCCCTTGTATGTGTTCTCAAATGCTGTGATTAAATGTTGGAATACAGGAAGAAGCTCGGAGAAAGGAAGAAGAACTGGAAAGAATGCTCGAGGAGAACCGGAGGATGGTAGAAGAATCTCAAAGAAGGGAAGCTTTGGAGCAGCAACGGAGAGAGGAGGAACGATACCGAGAACTAGAAAAGCAACAAAGACTAAAGGAAGAAGAAATGAGGAAGAAAAAGCAGCAAGAAGAGGAGGAACGGTTAAAGCAGATGAAATTGTTGGGTAAGAACAAATTGCGTCCAAAGTTGTCATTCGCATTTGGCTCAAAATGAGGGCTTAAGTTGTTTCAGATTATAAATGTACGTGACCTGATTCATTTTACGGTTTACAATTGTACTTTTGAAGCTGCAACCGATGCTCTGTTTTCATGGCTGCAAGTTGTTCTGTTGTTGGCCATTCACTGTATAAACTGCCCTTTTTAAAGGTTGCTCATCCAGGCAACAAGTTAATATGCAGGCATGACGCTCTCTTACTAACAAAGCCAAGTAAATTGATGTTTACCTGCGGATTACTGGAGAGGCAAATCAGATAAAAAATAATATACATGAAGCCTGTCCAAGTATCTACACTTGTTATAGCAATATTATAAAATCTGGGTTATTAAAAAAGGAAATGGAAATGGTTTTCTGAATAAAACCTTGTCTGAAAAACGTAGCCTTCCCAAATTGTAGCAACAAGAAGAACGAACGCCTCTGTTCCGCCCCTGTTTTGTGTAGCCTTACCAAATTGTAGCAAGAAGAACGAACGCCTCTGTTCCAGCCCTGTTTTGTGATGTTTTATGGGTCTTTTCCCGAAACGATATTGCATGAAGGAAGAAATAAATATCTTTGAATAGCAGAATCAGTTGGAACTTAAAACGAATAATAGAAACTGATATGAAACTTTTTTTAATATTAATATTGTTATTTTTTTTTATTCCTGATAAGAATTCACACATTAAATAAAAAATAAAGATAATTTTAATAAAATAAATAATTTAACGATTAAACTTTTATTTACTTGTTAATATATATTTAAAATTTATTTGAAATATATATCGAAGTTATTTTAAATTTAAACTATATTTACTAAGTAATTATTAAATTAATATTATTTTAATTTTTTATATTTAAAACTATTAAAAATAATAAATTTAAATTGTTTATAATTTTATTAATAATTAATGTTAAACAATTACATAATATATATTTGATTTGATAGTAAATTAAATTATAGAAGTAGAAATAAAAAATAAATATTACTATTTATAATTATTCATAAGTTATAAAACTTAATAAATCAAAACTAAAAATAAAAACAAATAATTTTTCTTAATTTTAAAAATAAAAATGAAAATAAGAAAAATAAAAACAAACATATTCTTAATAACTGAAATAGAATTTTTCTTTAATTATTAATCTCAAAATACATATAAATATTGGTTATTGGAAATAGGAGTGACTCAAGTGAGAGGGAAGAGTGTGGATGCAGAGAGGAAAGGTATCAGAGATTTGGTTAAGCATATAAGCAAGGAAGCCTTTTGAGGTTGCCTGCAATTTTTAAGTTATCAGATTCTCACTCTCTTCCACACGTATTCCTTCATCTTCTTCTTCATTCTCTTTTTCTAGTTACTTAAACCAACTTCTCATGTCTCACGTTTCTACTTATCCACAACCAACTTTGCAAAAGGACATAAAAAGCTTCTCTAGTAATGCCTCATAGCCTCAGTTTACTCTTTGCTCTCTTCTTCATTTTCATTACCATTGCCTTAGGTAAGTCATCAGTTCCTATTCATGCTGTATTGCTTGCTTTCAATTCCATTATGGGGTCTTCTTAGTTGCAAAACATAATGTACCAGTGGATTTGAACCCAAAAGCTTTCTGCTTTTCCTGAAGATGGTCACTGATCACACTAGTTTCACTGATCACCTTTTGTTCTTACGTACTTAAATTTGTTGACCATATGAGCAGGGCAAAATGCGTCTACAAGTTCAAAGACTTTCACTTTGTTTAACAACTGCCAGGAGACCATATGGCCAGCAATAACAACAAAAACTGACAACACTCATGGTGGTTTCGTCCTAAAGCCAAGCCAGTCTGCCTTCTATGATGCTCCAACTGGATGGAGTGGCCGAATATGGGCTCGAACTGGCTGCAAATTCGACCAAACTGGCAATGGAACCTGTCAGACTGGAGGTTGTGGCACCTCCCTGAATTGCTCAGGACCAAGTAATCCACCCAACACAATCGCTGAGTTCACCTTAGGAAACCTTGACTACTATGATGTTAGCCTTGTGGATGGATTCAATGTGCCAATCGCAGTCACACCTCTGAAGGGCAAAGGAAACTGTAGTGTTGCAGGGTGTGATGGGGACTTGAGGCTGAATTGCTCATCACAACTGGTTTCCAAGTCCGATGGAAAGGTGATTGCTTGCAGGAGTGCATGTGATGTCTTTGGAACTGACGAGTTTTGTTGCAGAGGAGCATATTCAGACCCTGTCCTCTGTTTGCCAAGCAACTATTCCAAGAGTTTTAAACAAGTTTGTCCTGCAGCATCTAGCTATGCATTTGATGGCCTTAGCAGTATAATTACATGTTCTGCATCAGATTACATTGTGGCGTTTTGTGCATCAAGGTGAGGCTAACTGTTTTATGTGGTTAATCCACCGGGAGCATTCCATCTTCTTCTCATTCTGTTTGTGTTTCTTTTATAACCTATTTCTTCTACTCCACCAATGCAGGAACCAAACTTTTTGTTCTTACCACGATGACAAGCTTGTCTGCAATACATCCTCAAATGGGTCACAAGCTCTCTCACAAAAATGGTGGATTCTGGTGCTCAAAGTAGCATTGTCGCTCATATTTTTGTTACAATTCAAGTTTTAGCAGAATTATCTCTTTCTATATACCATGTTTCCTTTTTTTTGTTTTTCTGTATGTATGTAAGTAGAACTGAGAAGCCAATTGGCTCTGCCAAAATCTTGTGCCTTTTGCAGGGGTTAACCTGTTGAAGTAAATTTCTTTACTCTGCTTCTATAGATGCTCCTTAAATATTAGTATGTTGCTTGATAATGCACTTTTGATGATTGTATCTCACCAACAAGATGTATCAATTAGATAATTTGGTAGAAAAGGAAGGCCAGAAGCTAAAAAGTAATTGATCTATGCAACTGGAATGTCACTTATTATGTTAACATAAAAACAGAGACAATCACACATTTTTACAATACTCACAGTTCCTATTGACTTGAGGATATGATCACCAGGCAGAGTTTATGAAGTCTCGCCAATGATGTTGAGGAAGAAAATCTCGACAACTTTTTATTACATCCGAAACTTAAAATCTGCACCCTTTGACAAGCATATGATGTAGATTCGTCTGGTAAGGTGGTCATCAGTTCATATCCACATAAAGAAACCCAAAAGGATCACAGGTAACACTGTAAAAAATCTAATAATCCTCATTTTCTAATGAAATTGTTCCATGTACATGATGGTTCAACCATGTATAACAAGGCTCGCAGTAGCTCTAATCACCTAACTAATCTGTGATTGTTTATTTTCTATATCGGAATTTGTATTCTCAGGTGGAGAATCATGACCCTGAAAAGGTAACACAACTACAGGGGCTGCAGGTATCGTATTCCATCGCTCCTTTAAAAAGGCAACAACCCTCCTAGCAGTTTCCTTCCTGAAGTCAAGCTCACGCGTGAAGAGATCAAGGAGAAGAAAGGCTGCTACATACTTGAAAGGCACAAAAAGGAGAACCATAGCAAAAGATAACAACACTACAGCAACCTCAGCTGTTATCTGCAGAAAACTCCATCAGGCAATCTCCTCCAATAAAGCAAAGTTTACTTATCTGTATACATATCTTTGTTTTATTCTTTTAACCCTTTGTATAGACACCCTCATTTTCTGTTTCTTAAAATTCCTAGATTGCATGTCAATTTGCAGAAAATAATGACAAATTTTATCAAGTTCTTTCTCAACATGAATTGAAAAGTTGCTATATTACCCTACTACGAAAAGTTTCCTTTTAACTACATCAACAGTTGGTTATTATTAGCTGATAGCGCAAATCTCAGTTATTCTGCCTGAATATCTGCAGCAGTGCAGAGAGAGCAGGCATGACTTTCACTGAGTTCAGGCATCACACAGAAGAACATCAATATAGAGTCATCGTGAGTAATAAACTTTTAAATATTTGTAAGGAAACTCTGCACCGTATTACATAACTTGAGGTGTTGTCATAGATCATGATAACATACCTTAGGTTCACCAGAAAGAACAATTGTCCGGATTTTGAGAAGGAAGACATTAAGATTTTGGAGATAATTTTCCACATCACGCATTGCTTCCTTGACAGCTACAATCTTTTGAATTGTATTTGACGGTGGTTGATCACTTATCGTAACTTTCCCAAAAGATCTTCCCAAGCGACCTTGTTCCTTAAGTCCCTTAAGTGTTAACATTCCAGCTGCCAAAACCATCAAAATTGCTGGAAATATATATGGAAGGAAGTTTCTGAGAAAAAAGAAAGATTGTAAATCAACTTTTAAACTAAATTGATTCAAGGAAAAACAGCATAGGAACATGGTCCAAAGACAAAAACCTATAAAAGTTGAGTTTTCCTGAGTAAATTAACACCTAAACTATTTCTTTCCTTTTGCCAAAGCTGTCTTAAAGGAATTTAAACAAATTTCTTTCCAGAAATGATCGTACCTGAAAATAATTACATACGCAAATACAAGAAAGTAGATTGTCTGCTGAGGGTCCTCCCACCGTCTCAATTTCTCAAAATTTTGGGTAGCCATGGTCAAAGGGAGGAGGAGTTCCTGCATAGAACAGCACAAACTAGGTTCAAGTATCAATATATGAAGAGGATACCAAAGGGCTTCCGCAAAAAGACGTATAAGTACAGTCCACATTTTATCTTCTTTTCTTTTTCTTTTTTCAATTTCTTTTGTATTTATATATGAAGAGGATATCAAAGGGCTTCTGCAAAAAGATGTATAAATGCAAGCAGCATCTATCGTGTGCATAACAAGATGAAGGATGAAAAGGTCACAAGGTTTAACTAAATAGTCCCTTGCATGGTAAGGGATTTTTCTCTGTCACTCCCTTCCGTCCCGAAATGTGAAAAGAAAATTCAAACTAGAAAGAAAGAATTGTATTTGTCTCATTTTTTCTAATGCAATATATCCAAACAAGGTAGGAAAATCTAACCACTTCCAAATCTATCTCGAGGAGAAGAAGAAATTAGAATGAGAATAGACAAACCTTAAGAAATTAGAACCAGAATAGACGAACCTTGAAAAGGTCAATGTTACTTGGTATGCCTGTTAGCTTTGCAGCATCAATAGTCGCTTGAGTTTTTTCAACCACTTGGAATCTTTCTGTGCATATAAATGCTGCCTTCTCCACACAGGTCTGGTCAGCCACAACAAGATTTTTACTTAGTGCTATCCCTTTCTTTATCACACAGTTCTTCCAAAAGTTTATAGAAGCACTAGAATTCCAAGAAGGACACCTCATCCACCTCCGTAAGTATACACTCCCGTCTATATCAACTACATGATTACCGATCTCCATTGTCTCATCGGAAGCCATTACTCTTTGAGTTGGTTGATATTCAGTCTCACCAGATCTTTTCAGCAATGGCCCAGCCCAATAATTCACAGCCAAAGTTTGATAAACAATGTCTCCAAATGGTGCATTTTGCAAATATGAGAATTGAACAAGCTTAATAGGATCATCGAGTAACTTCCGCATAAATTGAAGGGTTTGAAGTCTAGCAATGCTGTTAATGGCACTTGCAATAGCCCTTTCCTTCCCCTTTTTTGCACCATATACATGTAGTAATGAATGATCGCCATCTAAAGGTCCAAATTCAAATAAAAATCTGTGGAGAGCAATAACTTCACTAATAAATGCATGCCAGACATCTCTTCTCAATTCACCTCCAAAGTCAACAAATTCTAGCACCCATGTCTCTGATCTGGTTCAAAGATCATTACATGACATATTAATATACAAACAGAATAATAAGCTATTAGTTAGTAAATCAAAAAATTATTAGAACAACTTAAAATATAAATGCCCAAAAGAAATGCTAAGCATTGAGATGATAGGGCTCATCCATCACCCATTCATCATTTCAACCATGAACAAAGCATAATCAAAACAAGTTTATGAATACAGAAAATTTAAGCAATGAAATTTATGTAACAACGTGAAAACCATACTAGACTGGTTGATCCAACCAAGGTAGAACTGAAACCAGGCACTGGTTTGGTTCAATCTGAGTTTAAAATAGATCACTGAAAAGGCAGTCAATGTTTCGTCTCTATCCTCAACTGACTTAAGACTGATTCAACAAATCCTATATTTGTATTGCAGATTGGAGTATGGCAATCCTAGAATTCCAATTCTTGAGGAATTGGAATTTCAATCTAAAAGAACCGGTTCCCTGTCAAGAATTGGAATTCCAATCTAAAAGAACTGGTTCCCTGCTCACAAAGTATATTTGATAAGGGCTTTCTGCAGCTGAATTTCATGTATTAAGCTCATATCACCAAAATACAGCCTAGGCAATAATAGGATAAAATCATACTTATGAGCAGGGAGCCACACTCTAAAACAATGTATGTGCTCAAGCACCAAAATTCAACCTTGAGAAGTTCAAGAGCACCTTAAACTAATTGAATTTAGATTAGCATCTAACTTTTTTATCTTAACATCTACTCATATGGTCTCTTAGAAGAGACCTTCTTTTCGTATTATGACAGCTAGATATCATTCATCTCCTGTCAACTCTAAATTTCTTTTCTTTGCTTTAAGGAAATGTGAGGACTAAATGGATAAAAAATGATTATTCTGTCGAGAAAAAAGGCAATGCAAACAATTGGACTTCTTGTACATACAAAAGTATTTCATATAGTTAAGAGCTACCTAATGTTTCGTAAAATTATGAACAATGATGCACGGAGTAGAGGCAATTAGAGAGAGCTACTCACTTAGGACCAGAGGATATACAGACTGCAGAATCAAAGAGAGCAGAACCCATAGGTCCAACTTTTGTTTTCTCCACCTGCAATCCATTTCTCGTAAGATCAAGCCTTCTAGCCTCTTGCCGCCCATTTAAGCCAACAGCCTGCAATAAACTTCATAGCATAAATCATTAAGGACACAAAATAACTCAAATCAATTGTCTATACAAAAAGAAAACCCACAATATTATTTGAACTGTTACAACTGATTAAATACTCAGAAATTTCAGATTAAAGACTAGGATTTTGATATCCAAAAGAATTTTCCTAAATAATAATCACATCTTAACATAAAATACAATAATCACTCCCACAATTCCTCTGTTCGCCCAACATTAAGAACATGCTCAATCCAGTTTATTTCAGCTGAACTCAATGATCCAAGAACTGATTTAAGGAGAAAAAAGAGCATGGAATGAAGCAACAAAGAAGCAAAATAAAAGAGAGAGCAATATGAAAAGTTCGAGGATAAAGAAGTGGATTAAAAATGAAAGAAAACAAAAAGCATATTGATTTTGAACACGAGGACAAAAGAAAAAAGGTACAAAAGATAAAGCAATAAGAAGACAAAAAACTTGTGACTAGTAGCAAGATGAATCATGGCCACTTGCAAACACCAGATATCGTAACATTAACAACAAAAACAAGGTTCCTCAAGATGGAAGTCTTAACTCAGGCTAGCAGACATGATTAAAAGTTCGTGGATCTAAAACAATTACCAGGAATAAAGGGTATACACTGTTTTGAGCCAGCAGGCCCCAATGAATAAGGCTCCCCGCTTTCTAAGAGTCGGGAGAGGGTCATCAATTGTATGCAAAAACCAACTAGATGAAATGCAATTTATACAAGTAAATCAAGGTCACCGTACTGCTGCAATTAGAAGAAAAATGGCTTCTTAAATATCATGAACAAGCGTGCACCAAAATTAATATTCTTGACAATAAGATCTCAGAAATGCAATCTATTTAAACTCTTCTGCTTTTCCAGTTAACATTACCCATGAGATTCTCATAATGAATAGAATTTTGAATCATGATTAGGGAGCTATTACCTCAAAATAGAGTGATTTATCAGTTAAAGTAACTTTTCCAGGCCAGGCCATATTGTTGTTCCATTTCAGAACAGGTCGCTTATTGCTAGACCCAATGCACAATACTGTTTCTTCTGAAAGCTGAGGACACTCGCGATTCTGATATGATTTCCTCCCTTCATGTACTCTGCACTAAAATTAATAGGAATTAGCTTCCTCAAGCACATTTCAAAAATATAATCACATATAAGATGAAGGAACACGGAAAACAGGTAATTTATCTGAAAACATGTCCATTATTCAGAATGAACAGGAAAGCTAAAATCTGTGAAGCAAATTTACTATGTGAAAAGGCAGTATAGAACTTGTATTTATTTGATGATTTCTTGCAAAAAACACTAGGAGAGTTTTTATAGCATGGGGGTAGGCATGCTTACTAAAAGGACATATGAACTCACTTGAGAAGTTCATGAACATAAGTTAACCACAAGGTTAAGGAGATGCCCTGTTCATCCCCAGCAAGGGCCTTGAAAAGGTTATGTGCTGTAGGATAATCCGCAACACCTGAAATAGCAGGAGCAATTCGTACGAAGGCCTCCTCTCCTACAAGTTTCCCCTACAATACCAACAAGCAGGTTGCTATTAGAATGAATACACATTTTCCTATTTAGAAAACCAGCACTCTGTACGCTCTACTTCAGGAGCTGAAGGGAAGATTCGAAATCAAAGGACAAAAGGAAAGTCACAATTTATTAACAATTATTTATCAAAGTTTCATCCCAATAAGACTGGAGCTGAAAAATGATCAGTTCGGTTGACTTCAGCCCATGTTTGAAGTAAATGCACAAATTTTGAATTATGGCAAAGCGAAATTAAAGAAATTTAACAGAAAATTATTTCCATCGTACAACAAAATAATTCAGTGGCAGTTAAATCAATTTTAGAGAAATGATTTGGTAAAATGTATTTTATTCCTAAGTTGAAAGTTTGATTTTGACTGTTATAGGCCCCCCAGTTTGCCATTTAAGAGTCCAACTGCAGAAAAATAATTTCCTATGATTTATGAGACTAGGAACAGCACATGATCAACTATGAAAATAGAACCAGGAAACAAGTATTGATCTAAGCAAATTGAAATTCAAGGAGACACCTGAAATGAAGCTTCATCAGAATCACTTGCAACATGATAAGGACTTTCCCATGCAAGCATGGTAATAAAAATTAGTCGCTGAAATGCTGGCTCCTGCAAACATATTGAATATATTGCATAGCACAGAGAAAGTCAATAAAATTACTTGAAACATTTCAGAAACCTTCAAACACATAAATTAACTATAAGATGACCAAACTTAATGCTTTATTTGTTGGGTGTGTGATAGTTGCGACAAATCCTACAAATGGCAAAGGGATAGAGATTTAAAGCCCAGAGGGGGAAACAAATAAAAACTAGAGGGCAAAAGCAAATCATAGGGAAGAAAATAACAGAACTGAACAATCAAGAACTCAGGGAAGAACACAAGGCAAGAGACTCAAGTCTATAATAACAATTGATAAGTCAAATAAGAATGAAGATAAGTATCCTCAGGATAAAAATCATAATCCAAACAAGTCTCTAGTAATAGGTGAGTTCTAAATAGAAGAACTAAAACTGATATATATTTCTAACATATAAGATGATGAAGTGTCAGTAACAACTGTTAAAGAAACTGAATTAAAAACTGTTTGTTGCAAAATATTTATAGAGAGAATACCAAGCACGCCTAAATAAACCTCATAAAAGACCAAAGCCATTTTCTCATGCTATAAAAAATAACCAAATTTCTGATTCCACTAACTAACATGTGAACCTGTTTCAGCCAACAAAATTAAGCATGAAAAAGTAGTGGCATAAACGTACTAGGAAAACAGACCTTGAGACATGGATGGATAAATGAGTTATCCCTAGACAGGAACCTAAAGCAGCAATACTCCACCAGATAACGTGCATTGTCATAAACAGATTCAGAAACAAGTGCTTTAAAAATTTTCTGCATCTTGAGGCCAGTCAATCCATTCATCCTGCAAATCTTAATTCCAAGAGTCAAGGCAGCAAGGATTAACTAGCACCTGGAAAGAATAACATTCTCATGACATGCATGGCAAAAGACATTTTAAGTGATCTTAAGAAAAAGCTATTATAATTTACAAAGTTGAAAATTTTAAAATAAAAAATTCCACATAATACCAGAATGGTTAATCAAACAGATGTTCAAACTTCAATCTATATTAATTTTCAAAGTGGCTCCAACTTCGGCCAATACAAAAAACAGATTTTCAGCTAGTCATAAGTGTAATTCTAATGAGCTTTTGGCACAAAACATACCTTGTGTTCCATTAAAGTTATTTTTTTTCCTTCTTAAATACATATATTTGAATATGGAATAGGAAAAGGCAATTATGATTCATACATGCAAAGCACGCCATCCTCATGAATAAATCAGGGAAGCAATTGCAGCACAAAGGCCAATGAAAGAATCTTCAAACCAAGATAACAATATTAAGTTTTACCTGCTAAATTGCTCAATAGATACTACAGCAGCTAAAGATAGAATGCCATTCTTTGTGCTCCTATGAATAGTCTGTTCAATTGTGAATATTTCCTCCAGCTCCTGAGCAGCAGGCATGTTGAGAATATCAGGCTTTCCGCTCTGAACTGATTTTACTAGTGGCAAAGTAACCTCATTCAAAAACTTTTGGGTCTTAGACAGCCACGAATTTAATCTTTGTTGTACTGCATCTGTCAATATACAAAAGTTGCACAGCTGGATCTAAGAAACAGTAGATCTTGCTCTATAACATCACTATCACAATTTCTTGCTCTACAACATCACTATCACAATTTCCTTAGCATTACACAAGAAAACTGGTCAATAAAGATTAAAAACATTACAGAGCCTGCCGTGTTATATATTACACAAGAGAGAAAGACAGGGGATGCAAGAATCCGCTAATTCGTATGATTAACAATGCAGATCACTACAGCAACAAAAAGATAAAAATCTTAAAACTAAACCAAATGAAGAAAAATATTGTCAAAATTCATGGTTAATCTTACAAGGCATTAAAAAGAACTACTCCCTTCACCAGCACAGACAAATTTACTTTCTTTTCAGAACGAAGGCAGTACTAAAATTCAAGAGCACACTTACTAAATGGTTTGCTAATACTTAAATTGATATATTTAGCTCTTATAGTACCTACAGTGTAACCTTTTTCTTCAAGTAAAATTCAAGAGCTTCTTTTTTTTTTTTTCATCAAAATCTGTACAAGTTAAAAATCTGAAGAGCAAAGAAATTATCATACCAGTATTAAGTTCATTGAGCTTCCATTTGTCGCCCAGAGACTGAGCCACAAGCTTAAACCTGAAGCTCTGGTGAGGAGAAATTGCTGAAGAGCTATAGCCAAACCTCCTGCAGAACTTCTTATCAACCAAGGAATTGCAAACATCAGGTGATGCTTTCCACTGAGACTGCATCCTCTTCTTCCTCTGCTGATTTCTTCTTCTTCGTTTCTGTAAGGAAATTCGAATTTAGATATTTATCACATAGGGTTTTGATATTTGTAGTGGAACCATAGTCTCTGTGACTTGCAAAGAAAAGGACAAGCATCAGAGTGACTCGGACAAGATAATGCAGGAAGCTAAGCTAGGGAATGAAACGCAAAGAAAAAGATAGCAAAACGACATACAAGCGAGGGACATAACGAAGAGAAAAAGACAAGAACTAAACGACGGCGGGGTTTTTAGAAAATGAAAGAGATTGAAACGACATCGTTCATGTGGAAGTAAGAAGATAGGTCAAAACGCAGCACAAAGCATCAATGACCGACGACGACGATAACGACAACATTTACTGAGAGTCCCGCTGATACGTGGGGTTTAAAAAGAGTTAATAGTACGTAATCTTATTTTTATCTGATAAAGAGTATTTCTGATAGACTTATATAAATAATGACTTTGTTAGAATTACCGAAAATATGACACGAAATAAAAATTTTTGACATACTACGATACGGATAACGGATATCATATAGGGAGAAGTCTTTATCGTTTTCTTAAGTCTTCTAAACTTTTTCTTTTGAATCATTCGTTTTATAAATAGCCTTAATATATTGATTAAGTGGTACTTCTCTCCAAGTTATTTAGTGAAGGTTGTTTCTTACTTAATCCAATTACTTCATCGAAATGGCCGGTGTAATTTATTTTCTCTTTTGTCCTAATTTGTATATTTATTTATGTATTTAATACTATTAATCTTTACCGTGTTCTATATGTTTTGTGTTACATAATTTTATATGTTTAATTATACGTATTTAAATTTATTAATTTACAATTAGGGATAACAGTGAGTTATTATCCCGATTAATATTTGCACCACCCGACCTGAAAAAATAGATATGGAGGTTAAAAAATGAATTTTAAATTAATACTAAGAAATAGATGTGGATATAGATTTGGATATGAGTTTAGTGATAACCTGAACCGATAGATACCTATACCCAACCTGTTTTTTGTTAACTATATTTTCTATATTTTGCTTGAATATTTATGGTTAAACATAACAAAATATTAATATTTTCTTAAGAGAAAGAATTTTAAAATCTTCACTTTACTCCTGACCTTTTTTTAAGTAAAGAAATTCCTTCGTTTTAGTCACTTCATCAGTAACCTTTGACTTTTCAAAACAAATTATCTTAATTAATTCTTTCAAATTATAATGTTTTCTTTTACAACTTCAATATTTTATATATTCAATCTTATGTTAATTTTTTTATGTTGTTTTCTTTGTGATTATAATCTATGAAAACAATCCGATAGATATCCAAAAATCCAAACAATCTAATAGATTTGAATATGGGTAGTAAATCGTAAAAATCGATTAATTTTAAATAAATAATAGATTGAGTCATAAAAAATAGATATAGATGTAGGTAAAATAATACCCAAACTGAACCCTACTCATTGTCATCCCCTACATGTCAGAAATAGTCTCTAGTGATAAGGTTGTATATTATTAAATTTTTCCAGACCTAACATTCCAAAGAGGCTCGCATTGAGTGTTATCATTGTCGTTGCGCACGCTCGCGCGCACACATATATGCACATACATATTAAAATAAAATGATAGAACATTAATTAAAATAAACAATAATAATTAAAAAAATGTAATAAAATATGTAATACAATAAAAAATAAACATAATTTAGCAACTTTACACATCTCCATTTTCTAACATTTCACTGATTATTTAGCATTTTGATATCCAATTTTCAATAGCCATCAACCTTTTGAAAATAGGACTGGCTAATAGTAAAAGAATTTCGAATTACAACTTAAATTTAACATGCCAAAAAACAAAATTTGATATCAAACTACAGTAAGCTTTTGAAATTTTAATTTATATTTGCAGATAATATTTAAAAAAAAACAAATACAACAATGAGGGGACGATGTGCCCTACAAGTAGTATATTCCCTCTGCAAAACTTTATATGGAATTGGCAAACAATCCTTGAGACCAAGTAAAGATCAAAGAGCTAGGTTCTGCATGACATCAAAGGACCCAGTACCCATTTTTACAGGCAAGCCAAGACATATTCTAGCTGATGGAGTTTCCAGGTGATCTGTCTCCCCATGCAATGCAGCTTCAACAATGAACTTGGAAGCTGTCTCAAATGTCATTTTACTGAACGGTGATACGGAGCCTGATATGCCCCCGACTCTGCTCATTGCTCGGTATTCACCCGTGTGGGTCATGAAATCTGCAATCAGGGTTAAGTGTCGCTCGTTTACGGATACAGCATATGAGCTGAAAACATGCTTCACCTCCCTCATGATTGTCTCTCTTGCAGCTTCAACTCCATAAGTTTTTAGCATAGCATGAATGTTGTTGGAATAGATATATCTGACATCTAGGTCATCTTGCATTTTCCAAAAGGCACTGAAATCCACTCCTGCTGTATGCAGTGCAGGAATTTTAGATTTTTCTTCAGCCTTAAGACTAATCCTTTTCTTCGGATCTTTACCATAATAAATTACTTGACTCCCTTGGCAATCCGTCACCTGACATCGCTCGATCTTCCCCGGATTCTGGATATAAACCTGCTTGGCTGTCCTCTGTGCTATCTAAATTGATTGAAACAATCACCAATTAGAAGTGGACGTTAATGAGTAAAGGGTTGAATGTAATATGAGAGCATGCAACTTACATCCCTAAGACAACTGAATTGTATGCATTTAAATGCAATACTTATTATTCGTATTACTTTACTTCTTCCCAATTACACAAGACAACTTGAGGACTTGATACAAAAATAAGTAAAAGTAGAGGACTGCTCTATCCCCTCACTGAGCTATCACTGATGACAGTACGTGTGGGAGAAGGGACTGAAAGCAGCAGGTTCACGAGAAAAAATATACATGATTTCTAATCATTATTTTAGGAGTGCCCACCAAAAGAAGATAATATCGTTGTTCTTGACAAGCAAGCATAAAAGCCTAGAGGAAAAATTGGAAAATTCGACAAAAGCATTAGAAACTCCTAAAGAGAACATACCTCGGCCAGTAATACATGAGGTTCATTGGTAAACTTCAAGTGGAGTTCAAAGTGCTTGTCATTAGCCTCCACAAAAACAGTTCTATCATAATCTTTTTTGACCAATTTCCGTCTGACCTTCTTTCTTCCGGCTTCTGGTTTCTTCTTCTTATTGTTTGACGGTGCTTTGGAATGAATTTGGGAGGCCTTGCTCCTTGAATTGCGCTTGGTGTGTCCTCCAAGAGGTGGACTTCCAGGAGTGTCATTTTCAAGACCATCATCATCTTTAATGCCATCTGTTCCATTATTAGGTGTATCCATCTCATTTTCAACTTCAGATAACTCCTCGCTGGCTGATGACTCCCCTTTATTCAGGTCCTCTTCAAAGTCATCATCATAGTCCATCTCATCTGTTGCTTGGACTTTCCTTTTCTCTGCGTCTAAACCTAGATCCTCAGCCCCTTCATCATATTCATCATTATCATCAGCATCATAATCTTTTCTGTCACCAGAAGTTGCTTCTTCTGATTCATCAGAAGCTTTTGATTGTGATTGGGGTAGATAATTTTTTATGCCACTAATTTTAGACAGTAACTGCAGATGATTTTCTATCGCATCCTCCAATGCCCTCACAAACGTCACTTTCAAGGTTTCTTCCCAATCCTCGGAGGATATTTGACTGAATTGAGGGTAGTAAGCTGGTTTGTAAAGCTTCATTTTAAGCTTATATATCCTGCATATCTCACCCTCGTAAACAGCAAATGGCTTGACAGATACTTCCATGCTCTCCACAATATCAGCCACAGTTACTTTCTTAAAATTATCAGCTAGTAGATCAGCATCCTCTCTGCAAAATCGAGTATCATTTTGCAAATTGTGTTAAGTATGTGTATCCGGTAGTGTATGACTGAGCAAGTTTATTAAAAAATGAAGCACACATGTTAAGTTCTACGCAAGTATGTCTATCCACTAGCACTCTAAAAAAGACTAACTTGAAAATGGCAAAAAGAACTATAAAACTTCAACTTGTGGATGCCGAGATGAATAGATAGGCTAAACTATAAAACTACATATTAAGTTCTCAGTCCAGTAGGAATGAAATAACACTAAAGGGTCTAAAATATAATGTACCACAAAAATAGATAAGGTAAATTAAGCCTTAAAACTTGTTTAAATTTCAGAAATCAATACTAAACTTTTTCTGAAAAACTTGAAAAAGTATAAATAGTACAAATAATAGGATTCCTGCATGCTTGAACATCAGACCAATGGTGTTGCACCACATCACGTCGTAATTGCATCTGTATCATTTGTATATAAGTTTTAGTACCCAACGGTAAAGGTACAGAGTTTTAGCAATGAAGTGTTCGGAATCAGGCCCTCCAATTCCAATTCCTTTGTTTGGTAAGTCAATATTCTAATTCCAATGCCACTTCCACAGGATTCCAATTAGGCATCAGTTTCTTTCCTCCCAATAAGAAGCAGCCAACTGTTCATGTCTACAGCCTTTCTTAGTGCCATATCCAGATTATCAGTATTTCAAGTCAAGATAGATCAGGGTCTTCAAAAAAAGACAAGTAAATTCTTCATTCCAGCTTCACTTCTCCTGTACTGGCTTCTCTCCTGTTCATAACTCTTTATTTCCCTTCAAACTCCTATCTTTTTCCTTGAGCTCCAGATTACTCCACAATTCCTCTTCTATTTAATGAGTTTGGGAGCTTTAGCCAACAAAATTCTTACCACCCGTACTGGATTACTGTTCCCGGTATTGGGATTACTACCATAATACCTCAATAAAGTTCAATCTTCCACAAGAAACTACAAATGCTAAACACAGGATGCTCCATCAAAAGTTTGGTCTAAACATGAACCAGAAATCCCTTGCTCTTATTCCATTCTAGCTACTTGATCCACTTTCAAATGGTGTATCAAAAACTGAATTGGAAGCAATAGAGAACCTATTAACATATTTTTGACATATTGCCTCCCAAAGACAATTATAACAACAACAAACCCCCTTCTGCACAAGGCTCCTCACTTTGTGAGGGTTACGACAAGAATATCAATATACGTAGCCTTCCCTTTGCATTTTACAAAGAGGCAGTTTTCATGTTCAAACAATTTGACAATTATGCTAGTAACAATACCAAGAGAAGGAATCTAGTAACAAATAATGCAAAACAATATTATACAAGTTACCTCGTTTTCCCTTCTTGCAAGGGGCAACTCATGATTGGTGTTTTAATATCACTGGAAGCTGTCATCAAGATCTCTTGAAGACGTGGAATTCCAAGTGTGACATTCATTTCTCCGCGTCCAGCAAGATGGAAAGTATTCAGCCTGATGAACAAGTTCAATGCCAAATTAACATGTAAAATGAAAACTGTAATGTGCTTGAAAGACATAGAAGAGGAGGAAAAAAATTGAGCTCTTGTTTATGAGAATAAAATATTTTACTGGCCTTTAGATTATTAATTGACATGTGGAAATGGAAAACAAGAGACCTGATACTGTATCCTAAATACAGTTAAATATCTATTCAGTGCCATTTAGTATTTCCACCCCTGTGTGTCTGTGTGCATGCGTCTTCACATAATTAAAGCAATGAGTTGAAATTTTATTCCAATTGATGAGTGAGAATTCTCGAGGTTTTAGTTTTCCAACCAAAAAGAATCAGAGTTATCCCTCATTTAACACTATAGATGGCAATGCAAAACTATAACACCAATTATAATAATCAATACATAATCATGATGCAACACTAATCAACTCTCTTATTCAAATACTGACAAGAAGCATCACATTGACAAAATAATAGACACAGGACAAGGAATCTAACGTCATTTGAGTCGATGGTTCACCAACAGACTGTGCTGCCAGCACACCAACTGGCTCCCCAGGATGTGCAAGGCTAGAGAAGAACTTCTGCTTCATTAATTGGTACACATCCTCACGTCTCACTAAATCAGAAATTTTCCGATCCATTAAGGAGAAATCATCTAAGAATCTGTCTGCCTTTTCTTTTAGAGCTTGAGGTAATTCCAAAATGTATGAATTGAATGCACCACGTGCATGACCATATCTTTCACGGATCACTTCTTGATTCTGAAAATGCATATTTGTTTTCGAACTTCAGATTACAATAGTTCATTTTTCAACTATCAAAAAATATATATATATTCGAATCGAAAATGGAGCTTCTCACCGCTGCCAACAAATCCAATTTCCCAATAAAGCTTGTACGATGAACATCAACGCCATCCTCCCCATATTGAAACTGAACAACAGAGCCATCTGCATCGCGAACTGTATGGTCATAGTTAACTTTCAAACACTCGAGGTTTTTTATCAGGCATCTCTGTAGATATCCACTGCGAGATGTTTTTACTGCCGTATCAACCAATCTACATTTTTATTTATGATCAGTAAAGCTGGACATCAAATTACCAACAATGAAGCTCACAATATTGAGATGCAATAAACGAAGAGATAAAGATCAAATTATTTTCTCAGCATGCATTAGCACCCTGTTCAAAAGTAAAGCAAATCATGATGTCAGTGGGCAGAAAAATATATTGGATGATAGTTCAACAGATGACATCTCAGGTGCTAGTGCTTATACCATCAGCATTCCCTTTTCATGTACCTAAATCCATCAAAATGGATACTCATACTGCAATCACTTGATATGCAAATTAACAGTCAATGAAGTTTTAGACATTAGACCATTTTAGGATAGTCAACATAGCTCCAAAGGGAGTAAATATGAGAAATACTGAAGAATATAGTTTTGATTACCCTTCACGACCAGCCATGCAATGAAAATAATATTCTTGAGGACGAAGACCAGTGAGAAAACGGTCAATAATATAGCCTCCTGCACGAGCTGTCCAATCCCACGGATGAAAGCAAGGTAAGGTCTTTCCAGAAACCATTCGAGGTACTCTTTTTCCTTCCAAATCTTGTTGGCCCAGAAATGAAGATATTTGCTGAAAATTAACCTGAACAAAGCATGATAAACTAACCAATATTGGTGACCACATTACTCACAAACAAGTGTTGATGAGTTAAAAAAAATGAAATTTGAATAAGAGAAAAGCTTTAGCTTCATTTACTCCTAACTGAAGCTACATATAGACAGCAAATAATTAAAATTTAAGAAGCCTTTTGAGGATAAGGATGTCAAAAATAAGAGAATAGATTTGCCTTTCATAACTTATAAAACCTGGGTTCTCTAGATGTGAACAGTAAGAGATACTATCAAGGCAGGATAATCAGGATCAGACAATAAATGAAGTTGATTAGGTGTTTCAGAATAATATTATCTGTACCACATATATCATCAGAGATCATCTGATAAATTAGCAGTCTGATAACTTTTCCATCTTCCAAGTAAGGAAATTGTTTTAAGTTTCAGTCACCAGATCTACAAAAGAATATTAGGCGGTCTTGAAAAGAGGGGGAAAAAAACTTTTCACCAGACAGGCTACCACAGGAGGCAAGATATCAAAATAAAAAACATGGGATTGTAAGATAACCTCAAGGAAGTAAGCTGAAGTAGAATACATTAAATGGATTTGCAAACATCCATTTAAATGGCTACTGGCTTCCTTGCACCAAATTAATCAGAGATAACAAACTATAGAAATTTGAGAATTGTCTTCAATTGAGAATAATGATTAATTTAATTGAGAAGCATAATTAATTTGCACAAAAGGTAAAGATCTCCTTAACCTATGTGTGATACAAATACAGTTCAGATACCATGAGAAGAATGCCAGAAGCTTACCTTGCTACCTTTAGCCCCAGATATTGTCATCAGAGATATGCAATTCTTTCCAGAGGGTTTAAGTAAACCTTCGGACAACAAATCACTGATGACCCCAGAGCTTGTTTTGGAATTAACTTCATTGCTCATCTGCCTATCTAAATATGTTGATGCAGAGTCTCCTTCACAACGTATAGTTTTCTCAATATTTGACTGCAATTCCATTGGCTCTGCAAACCCAAAAAAGAATGTATGTTAAAAAAGAAGCATAACAATATGTCCCCACCAGCATCATAAACTTTATTAACAGAACTAAGAGAAATTAAGAGAAAATTTTAATTTAAGAAAATTAAAAAAAATGATTTGTCTACAACAAATCTTATATAAACGATTGTATAATGCTTCCTGCAGTGCATCACTGTTGTAATTCGAACAATATGAATCATAAATGATGTATCACTAGATATGGGATTAGCATTTCCTAAAACTCTCATACCTTCTCAAGCAGAAGTTAAAATGTAAATTGACATATGGGTATGTTTGAATAATATTGGAACTGTTTCCTAGAACTCAACCAATCCAGATCATGGTTCATCTTGAGATATGTTTTCCCTACCTACATATCATTACTAGTAATCAGCAAGCTAAGTTATATTCTTGGCACATAAAAGACCAAGATTATCAGATATTTTAGTTTAATCAAGACCATTAACCGCCCTCTTTAAAGGTATACACAAAACATAAGCTAGCTTAAGAATAAATTGCACCAAGCAGGAAACAAAAGTTAGATCTTTACCTATCTTAATCCTTTCATCCTTGACTCCAATAAAATTCCGGTGAATTAATTCACCACTCATTGAGCAGCTTTCAAGTAACTTCCTCCTTTGATCATCTTTATATTTCATTATAAGAAGGTCATCCACTCCACAAGTGAATCCGTGCATCTGAGAACCATATGATAAAGGATTATAACTGCTATACTGTGGAACACCAAAACTGGGATGAAAAAGCTGAAAACATACGGTTTACCAACCTGCAAATAAGCAGTAAACAAACGACTCAAAACTGAGAGGAAGGTGCCAGCAGTATTCGAGCCAAATAGTTCCTCGACTGTATGCACCAGACCATATTCACCAAACTGGGCCTTGTCAATCACCCCACGTACAAATTCATTCCTAAAGATGACCATCTTATCTTCTTCCAGTCCCATTGGTTTGTAATCACCATACTCTTTTCCCATTTGTTTGTCCATATCCAATTCACTCTTATTGCTTTTTTTGTTTTTACCATGTGCTAGTGCAACACTTCGTCTATCTTCCTTTATTCTACTTTTGAAGAAATCAGAAGGGATCTTACCATCTTTTTCAACATTTAATGGGGGATGGCCTCTTGTAATGTGGTTCAACACAGTTGTAATTACCTAATAAGGCAAACATAAAAGGAGCCCTCACAACTGAATTCGTTGAAAGTTATCATACCACCAAAAACAGCTTGTCTTACATAAAAGCTAGTTCATAATCATGTCTTAAGATGTTTAATAATCACTAACATTTATTGGATTTGGGTCCAGTTATATTCAAGAATTCAAGAACTATCTTCCGTAAGCATTGCATAAGTGCTAACCTGCTTTCCTGTCCAAAGTGGCACAGGTTTCAATATTGCGGGCAGAGGTATTTGAACAGAATCTTCACTGTTTAACATGAAAACTTTCTGGCCAGGTTTTGCAAAGGAAGTTGTTGGTCCAGTTGCTGACACTCCAGAAATGTAAAGTAAGTGATCAAAATCATGTTGACTAAGAAAAGTATCCCTCTTTGTAAGAAGTGCCGCACTAACAATATGATCCTGACAAATTGAAAAGTACTCAATTATTGATACATGTCACAAAAGCAAGCAAAAAAATTGTTGATATGCACATTCCTCAGTAAAACCTGAATCAAGGATCTGATTGGTTCACCAGTGGTAGGCCTGACATATTGGTTATTTGCATTAACAATATTGTAGGCTTCAGCACGAGAAATTTCATCTTGCGGAAAATGAACATTCATTTCATCGCCATCAAAATCAGCATTGTAAGTACTGGGATCACAACAATAATAAGAATTAACCCAAAAGAAATGGTGAGATCTATAAACTTCATCTCAAGAGGCATAAATTATAAATGTGCCTGCAAGCATAATTGTATTTGTAGGAACCATAAAGCAAGTTATAAAGCCAAAGACTAAGATGACAACACTAACCTGCAATTTGCATAGTGCATCCTAAGTGTTCTTTCTCCCTTCAAAACCCTGACTATATGTGCCATTATGCTGGGCTTGTGAAGTGTAGGCTGCCATATTTCAGATTCAAATCAGAAAAGGACAATAGCAAACTAACATGGGAAGCTAAGTACTAGTACATCACTCCTAGTGATGAAACTCAACTTATAAACTTCCTTAGGCTATTTCCATTCCTATGTAACATTCTCAAAGCCCCAGAAAAGTTGTATGTTAAATTATTAAAGAAAAAAAATTTCAGATTCTGGGAACGTGATCAAAATTGAAGACTTGAAAATAAGAATTTCATAATACACATTGAACTCTAAGAAAAATATTGTACATGCCACCACGATACTTGTAGACTGGAGTGTACAAGCATTTTGCTCTAATGTGATGCCCATGTAGGCGAACATAAAAAACTACAATAGAAGGCAATCAGGTAGTTAAACACCATATACAGAAGAATTTTATTTGTCAATATTAAACGAACTTTATATAGCAAGAGATAAAGGAGACTATAAAATTCTTGTGGCAAATATAGAAAGGCCTTTAATGGAGAAGGAATTATACAATTTTTCCAGCCAACAAGGATTTGATATGAAATTAAATACATTACAACCCAATGAGTGAAACAAGTCTCCATGCCTCTTCTTAATACATATACATATCCCTAATGGCTAGATGCATGTCATGCATAGCCAAACATAAACAGCAGAAAGATGAACTCGAAAATAAAGTATCACCCATTAAGATCTAATGAAATTGAACAGCAATAAGAAACCATGTCAATGTACACACAAAGGATTACAATACGGTTATATACCTGCCGATTAACAAGCACAACATCACCATCCTGCAAATGACGGTATACGACTTTGCCCTCATTTTCATAATCAGACCTTTTCCCAGATTGCATGATAGCTCCTCTAGAGGAAGGTAACTTCCTCGATATGGAAATGCGCATTTTTCTGTTAGGTGGAAGTTTATTAACAGACAGCTTATCAACATAGTGCGTAGCTCCAGGATGGCATTCAGGTCCATTGATAACCCCATTCCTCAATTTCCCAATATTCCATGGAGTCACCCGCTGCGAAAACAGCAATATGATAAGCAGAAAAGAGCAAACTGAATATATGCATGATTGCTTCATTTTATATTAGGTCTTTTTACCATTATAAAACATTAAGATCTCATTTATTGGTTTGAACTCAGCCTCGAGTCAAGTATATTGCTCCCAATCTATAAGCAAGAGCATTTTCCTGGCTAATCACTCATCCAATATGGACCACAATCAAACTAAACATCTCCAAACTATTTTAAAAAGTGAACTCTGAAACAATTACCTCGGATAAGAAGAGTCTATAAGTAGAGGAAATAAATAAATAGCAGTTAAGGAATAAAGTACTCTCCAAGAAAACAGAGACTACTGAATAGAAATATATCAAATCCTATAAACAGTCCCACATGGCCCACCACAAAGATAAAGCACTCTGTATGTTGAATACTAAAGCCTATATATAATATTCACAGAAGTTGGCATTTCAAACTTCCACATTCCCACAAATATATTTCATGTGGCAGACAAAGAGACTTCCCGCCCCATGATTCTTGTATAGATCACAACTTATTCTCAAAATGCTCCTCTAGGTTCAGTACTTAAAGCTCAACATTAGACTCAAGCATACAATGGTGAGAAGTGAATTTATATAAAAGATACTAGAGATTATTTATACATAACAGTGCAACAAATCCATAGGTTGGTCAATGTACATCAGCGGTTTATAATGTTAAAGGTATGCAACTATATACACATATAACTTTTCCCCAAAAAAAAAAAAAACTATATACATATACATTTATATTGTTGTAAATTGCTTCCAAACTCCAAACAGTGCCAATTCATAACAACAAAGATTCCAATTAAGCAAAATACCAGCATACATTTAATGCCTATACCATACTTGTTTTTTGATGAAATGAGACTAGGAAACATATGACACCCTATAATGTTCCCCTTGGCAGTAAATTCTAACTTTTGTATTATTTCAAATGTCAATGACAGACAACAGAATCATATTAAACTAGAGTGTCACTGTTACTTCACCTTCAGAAACAGTATACAAATCTATAATTTTCAGAGCTTGTCTGTATCATTGTTTGTAATGATCAAACATATATCAACAAGATGAAGCAATGGAACCATGTGATAATTCATAAATATTTCACCAACGCTTGATTTCTGGGATTTGATAACTAATATTTCAAAGAAGAGTTTTGAGCATTGTCTGTCAATCATCGTTCAAAGATCCCAAATGAGGCACTATAACCATTAGGTTACAGTCAAACCAGTATGTTAAAGTAAGTGCCTGTTTAATTTACTGTTGCAGTTGAGAGTAAAGCAATTCGTAACAAAATAAAGTATTTTGGATAAGTTTATGCAACTAGTTAATATTTTCTAGCCAAAAGTTAAATATTGGTGCTGCACGATAAAAGAGGTAGAAATTAAAATGATTTTTGGGAGCCAAACATTAATTTATCATTTAAAATATTTTGTAATCTTCTCTACTTATATTGGTTTCAATATCTTTTTCTTCCCAACTGTTATTAGATAAAACATTATTTATTGAGATATACACAAATATATGTAACATAAAAATATATTCTTAGATTGGGATCAGATCTTTACACAATATATTTCTCGATCAATGAAATGTTATACTCGCAATAGAAAGTATATATTTTTCTCCACACAGGAAGTTAGTCAACCTTCCTTAACAATGACTATATGTAACTGTCGAGATACTAAACAGCTGTAAATAGATTATATTGAGATATAGATAGGCTGTAAGCTTTAGATAACTTTCCAGATTTAAATTCCTACGTGTAAAGTCCTATATATGGCTGTATACTTCCTATTCAATATATGGGAATATATGAAAATTCTTTCCCACGGTAGCAAATAAATTTCATTGGAGACTGAAGATATATGGAAAGAAATGAAAATTGCGTAATAGAAAGAGAGAACATTTATATCACAGGCAACATATTCCTTGATACAATATAGCTGATATAAGCTTTACGTATTTGAATATTAACTGCACACCACCTTGAACAGATAATGTTATTTAAATCACAAGTTCCAGTCATTCAAGCAAACCAGACAAGATTGATAATGTAGAGAAGAATTGTACCTCAGGATAGGTCAGTTTTACTGCAAAGCATGGAGGAATTCCAATTTCGTTGACACCAAGGTAAGGATCTGGAGAGATAACAGATCGACAAGCATAATTGACCCGCTTTCCCATCATTTTCTGTCGGAACAAGCCCTCTTTTTTTTCTAGCAATTGACATATTCCAGAAGCCACATCCCTTTGACCAGGACCTATAGTTCAGAACAGGGTGAGAACTGCTTATTTTGTTGAACACCATTACATTTTAAGCTATTCTCACATGAGACCACTATCATGGCACAATGACCAACACAAAGTTCTAAGATGTTTACCCAGAAAAGAACATCCAGGGGCATATTTATTTAGAAAACCTAGATCAAGGGAAAAAGGCTCAAATCACCTACAAAATTAGTAACATAACCACTTCCCTGTACACTACCTCATAAGGTCATTTCAAAGCTCTAAAATGCTACACAATATACAGTCATGGCACTTGAACTTCAAGCATCAGGATGTCAGTATAGCTAACGAGAACTTGCCAACCAATGTTCAAAAACAGAATAGATAAGGAAAGTTCCCAATGGATCATATTTAACTAGCTAACAAAGTGAAGGTTTTGCAACAATTTAAAACTCCAACAGAATTAATTGGAAAAACTAAAATTGTTATCAACAGTGAAAATAAAAAATAACAGCAAAATGAGTGTCAAACTGATGGATCTAATAATTGTAATCAATAATGTACGGCAACATTACCCTTAGCAGTTTTGCTATCAAACAAAATATTTATTGATTGTTGAAGTTCTAACCATCGCCTGGGAACCTTTGAGTGTTCTTTATTGACATGAGCATCTCCTAAAGATATGTTGGACTGTAGGACCTTGCTTAATAGAACAGTTTGTGGGTGTTCCATCACCTATAAAAGCATGAAGCAAAACGTAGATGATGCCTCTCATTCTAGACATATAAATCGTAAACCCAAGAAAAAAGGGGGGAAAAGAACCAAACAAAGAATATAGCTAAAAAAACAGCAAATATAAGCTAACTTAAGCTTAAGAAACAGAAAGCTTAAGTTAATAAGCATCCAGTAGCCAAGTCTTTCGACAATCAGAAAAGAATTGTACAAGTAAACATCAGAAAGTTGCCTCTGAAACAGGGAAAAAATTAGATAGAAAGCGACGGAGAAACAGTGGCAGAGAAAGAAGTGCTAAGGGCTATTCCCGCCCCACAACCCTTCACCTCAAAACATATGTTATAAACATAAATAATAACAGCATCTCTCTTTGTGGGAAGAATTACAGCCAAGCACTTACAGAATCACCTCCCTTGGTTGGAGGACGGAATTTGGTTGGAGGAACTAAAATGGTTTCCAAAAAGAACATCGAGGGTCCTCCTTTTTTACTTCCTAATCCTTGCTGCTGAAGGTCACTTATGAAGGAGCAGACTCGAGCCTCATTCTGCCACAAAAGCTCTAAAACACTCTTAACCTAGAGCAGAACAAAAGGTAGAAGCTTTTCCTATCAGAATAAGTCTTATATCACAAACCGTAAATAACCATATCAGAAGTATCCCAGGTATTATAAATAAAATTTTCTGATAATAGAACGTACCTCCGATGGTAACAACTGCCGTGACAGTTTACCTTTCTGCTTAGCAAAGTCAGACACTTGCCCTCCTTTCTTCTTATTTGTCTTAGTTGCAGACTTCACAAAACCAGGAGCTTCCACTTCATCATCCAAATCAGTAATTCCCTCAGAATCACTAGCCACTGGATCCTCCAGCTTTTGATTTCTTATCACATTTGATCTAATATCACCTCCTGACATACCATCCTATGGCCATGAACCGGAGAATATTTGGAACAAAACCAAATAGCAAAAAAAAAGGCATCAGAACAGAGAAGATTAGATCAGTTATCATGAAATATAGTAACCATGAAAAAGAATTTACAAATCAACATTTATGTGTCGATTACTTATAAATTGTCCATGTAAGGGGAAATCTTCACTCTTTAACAAAGCTAGGTAAAATAACTAATGGATAAATCACTAAAGGTAGAAAGACAATTTCCAGACAGGAGCTTCAACAAAGGGTCTTTGCACAAGGTGATTCTGCAAATTCCCACGCAAGTTTGATGACAGCAGTCAGACAAATAAAGAAGCTGATTTTGACCTGACCCTAAGCCCTCTATCTTTCATCAATACTTTAACATAAATATCACAATCTAAAATTATGATCACTCATTCCCAAACTTACACGCATGTAAGGAAGTAAACTTAAAAGTGCAGATCTTTGAAGATCTAAAGCATTATAAACAAGGGAAGGGCGTACCATGTATAACCATCCATATGTAGGTTTGGAAATGTTTGGATTTGATGCTTCACAATTCTTACACTTCTTGACCTTCACCTTCAAAAATTTATTTAAAACAGACATTGCTTCAGTGTACTGAAGGGATGTCCATTCAGAGTTCTTCAAATGCTTCACATCTAGGCACTTGTCACCTAAATGAGTTATGGAACTAGAATGATGGCTCTCATCACTGCACTCTGGATAAAGAGCTTCACTTGGCGAAACTGAATCTAACCTTTTAGCCCCAACGATATCACCTTTTACAATCAGTTCCAATTCAGCAACGCATTTCTCAACCTTAGAGTTCAATATATAAGAACAATCAGAGCAAATTTTTTATTTGAAAAAAAGCAAAAAGAAAGGCTTATGTATGGAAAAGAGCAATTACCTGGCCTCTAGACATTCTAAAATGCTGGCAGAAAAAACAAGTTCTTTGAAGAAGTTTCAAAAGGAAGTTGAAGAGCAAGGGATTGTAAACCGGAGAAATAAGGTCAATATGACCACAATGACCTGGGCAGTTGGTTTGCCGCTGGCTGCATGTTTTGCAACTGCATATAAATCCATAACAACATGTTACTTCAACATTCAAACACATACACGTATATATAGAACAACAACAAAAGGTTACGACAATAAGCCTGCTAACTAGCCACCAAAAAAGGAAAAAGCGAGAGACTTACAGCGTCTTGTCACTAAGTGGACCTAGAGCTGGATCATAGAGGCCACCAGGAATAGGTCTCTCCACTATATCAAGCAGTCTAGGGTTCGTAATCTTCACAAAGCTATGCTTTCGGACCTCTTCATCAGTTAAGAAACTAAAAGTGACTGAATCAACAGAATTAGTTGCAAACTGCATTGCATTTAAAACAAGCACCCATCAAAAGCCACGTTCTTTCTTTCATACAACATGGCTACTATTAAAAATAAAAGAAGTTGCGTAAAATCAAAATTCTAATTTTGAAGACTGTTGAGAAAAGGTCGCTTTACCTCCGTGGCCGCCATGGATATAGAATTAGTGGCAGCTTCGAGTTCTGGAAATCAGAAGTTTAAGCGTTCGCTTTTATAGCTTACACCAAGACTTGTGGGTTTTCTCCAAAACGACATTGAAGCGACGGCGCAGAGTAGAGAAGAGAAGGGCAATGCAGAGAGACACATGAATTCCGATTTTAATTTTATTTAAACATAAAATTATATATTATTAATAAAAGTTATGAGAAAGACTTTTTAATTAATTAATTAATTAGTAACTAAAAATATTTTATCAATTAATTAATTAATTAATTGTAATTTTTAGTTAATATTTTATTTTTAAATAAAAATATGTTTGATCATTTATATCTATATTTTTATTATTAATAATAACTACATATTAGATAAATTTTAAAAATAAATTTATTTATGAACTAAGTTATTTTAATCTCTTATATAATATTTATAAATTAATTATTGATAAAACTATTCTATTTTGTTAAAATAAATAATCTAAGAATTATTTTAATATATAAATTTAATTTTTGTTTATTAATATATATTTTAATTATTAGAACAAATTTTATTTAAAACTTTATATATTTTAAAGATGTTTTAAATTTAAATTATATCTATTAACTAATTTTTAAATTTAAATTATCTTATTTTAAAAATAAATTATTTAGATTGGTAACTAATATTAAATAATATATATTTAGTTTACAATAAATATACAAACATAAGTAGAAAATAAAAACAATTTTAATGGCTTTTATTAATTATGAAACCTAGACCAAAAAACTAAACCAAATTTTTCAAATAAGCTTATTTTTAACTAAATTTAAAAACAAAATTTAAAACCTAAAACTGAAAAAACCACGGTAGAAATAAAAAATCATTTAGTTTATTAAATTTAAAAAACAAAAACTGAAAACAATAATTAAATTAAATTATTATAATTTAGTGAATTATAATAATTTAATAAATTTAGTTTTAAATTAATAAATTAATTTAAATATTACTCTAGTTAAACTTTAAATTTCAAAAATAAAGCTTTTAAAATTTACAACCTTAAAAAACCTAATTATATATGATGAAAATAGTTAATTTTAATTATTACTTTTCGTTAGTAATATAGTTTATTAATTTACTAATTACATTTTTTTAGTACTTTTAACTTTATTCAAGTTTTTGTTGTTGTTATTGTTGTTCGCTAACAAGTTTTAAATTAAATTTGATACATAATGAAATATTTGGCCATAAATATTAAGTAACATAATTTTGTTATGCAACTTTTTTCATATAGTTTTGTAATATAATTAATTGAGTAAAACCTTTAAAATGGAATAACAAAAAATATTTGAAAATGAATTTTTCTTTATATTATCTTTAACTTCTTGTAAATGGGTGCTAACAAATAGAAATATGTTAAATTAGCAAGTGAGTGCTCTTTCTAAAACCCATTTTGCACTATTGGAAAAAAAATCTTAATCCTTTCCTATTTATATTGTATATTAAGTTTTTAAGGATTTCAGTTGGTTGTTGAAAATATAGGATAAGGTAAATCTTCCGTTTTTTTTGTAAATAATACTAAGAATATATAGGACAATACAACCCTAAATCACCTTCTTAAAATAAGAAAAATCCATTTATTCTATAAGAAATAAAATATCAACTAATTATCTATGAAGAATAAGCTAATTATCTTTAGCTTATTATTTCTATAATATCAACAAGATATTGATCATGTCCAATTTGCTTACAAATAGCTCAAAATTATGTCTTAGTAGCTCTTTGATGGAGACATCAACAACTTGTTATGTAACATCTCACTACCATAGGGTACATACCCTAACATTCAGGTACACAACCTATAATAATGATATGTTAGAGCAAAAACAAATCCAACTTACGCATGGCATCAACTAACATCATTTCAAAGTCAGCAAATTTAAAAACCATTCATTGCATTCATTCACAAAGTTTACACTGTTTCCATTAGACAAATATTTACAAAAACTCCTACAAGTTCTAACAAAAATTATAAAATAAAAATTATAACTCTTTGACGTCAACTGACAGACCTCTGAGCTATAACTTAGTCCAAAACGTTCTTCTAATCCAAAATAAATACTATGTCTCTCGTCTCGTACCTGAAAAACCACGTTATAATTTTTATGAGTTTTGCGAACTCAATGAGTGAACTATCATTGATGATTTCACCGGATTCACATACACAAATCACATATTTTGCAATTATTCATACATAACATGTATATCTCAAGTACTCACATTGTCATGGCACATCATTTAATCATTGCAAATCAGATCGTATATAAACAAATACAGATGCATATGAGACTCCAGATTAGTTAATATTGTTGTGACCGAGTATCGATCACATACATATGTAGATACTGGTTCTTTGGGCTTAGTCAGAACAGGACACAGGGCGTAGCTCTACGTGTAGAAACAGAAATCACGGACCAAAGCTCTACGTACAAGCACTTTGATACTGGCTACTCCGATCACAACGCTTTTATTTAAACATGCATTTATAAAATGCATCAAATACAGAATATGTCATGTATAAGAGTCACATATGATACAAATATCATTCAGAATCTCACAACAGTCAGAACACTTCCAATACATTCCCAAATATTAACTCCTCAGACTTTAAGTCTGGAATTCATAAACAAATCATATAATACAATTATCATTCAGAATCTCACAGCAATCAGAACACTTCCAATACATTCCCAAATATTAACTACTTGGACTTTAAGTCTTGAATTCATAAACAAATCAATACAATTATCATTCAGAATCTCATAATAATCAGAATGCTCCAATAAATTTCCAAATATTAACTCCTCGGACTTTAAGTCCAGAATTCATAAACAAATCACAACAGTTCAATAATTGGAAGCTTAACAAATCAAATCAAATCAAATCAATCATAGGAAATTTATCTAGGTTGACTTATAGTACGCTCCAAAAAGCTATTGCCTGGATGGTCCGGCAATGTCCGACTGGAGTCCGATGTGCTCCTCTATAACATACACAACACATTTACAATATATCACATTTTTGCACAAATGTATAAGTATTCCTTTATGCATATGGACTTATATAAAATATGCACAATGCATGTTCAATGACAATTCTGAGTATCTTATTGTAGTTCACATCATCTAATCTATCAGATATCAAAACCCTCATTAATATCATTTGTACTTATATTTTAGACCAAAATAAAACAATGTGAAATCAATTTCATAACTTAATTGACTACTTCACATTTTCTACCCACATGATTTCAGGTCAACTTGCATAATTAATATCATCAGGAAAGGGAAGGAATCTGGTAACACTTCCTTCTAACAAATTATTCTCCTATGTCTTAAGTCTCTATTGATTTCAAGATCATTCAATTTGATTCATCATTCAATGAGTTAAGCACAAAATACCACAGACTGTGCATATGTGAAATTTTGGCTAATGCATGGTTATGCATTCAAGTTGTACACCTCATATCACTCAATTCCAGTATCCAAAAATTACAAACTTGATACCAATTTAAAACCAAAAGAGTTAGTTACAACTTTGATGAAGACACTTCAGTATAATTCAGCCCATATCAATACAGTTTGTTAAATAACAACAGAACCTAATTTTTGTCCCTGGTAGTGCTACTGCCTGAGCCAAGACCCTTAAGGACAGAATTCAAATTCCATTTCTTCTAAACATTTGTATCCAAATGTCTCTAGTTCAATTTAAATCAAGAATCATTTCATTTGTAAATCTACAGATTAAAATATAGTCAAAATATCGAAGTATGTTTAGTACAAACATTCCAGTTATCAAATTCCAGCACACCTCGACATTTTCATCCTAACACCCCCTTTCGGGATAACTTTGCATGGTCATTATGACCAGGAAAATGTTTTATTTTAGTAACACTTTCTTCTAGACAATTGTGCTACAGTGTTAGAATCAACATTCGACTTCTTCAAGAAAGTTGTAGACATATGTCTCTAGTTTAATATGAATTAAAAATCAACTCATTTTGAAATACACAGATCAAGTTATACCTAGAAAACTGAGTCATGTTCAATGAAAGTTTTCCAGTTCATAGTATTCCAGCACACTTCCACATTAACATCTTATACAATCTTTCCTAATTCAGTCATCATAAATTCTCTATCATAATATGCTATAAACACTAATCATTTACTTGTTTAGTTCAAATCCAAGCTCAAAAGTCACTCTAAATTAGTACTCAAAACATACAGATTCATTACACATTCAAGGTGGAAACTTGAAAGATTTCAGCTAGGACAAGGCGACTATATTCTAATTCTCTACTTAACTTTAGGGAGGGTTAAGCACAAATTATTGGTGCAACAATCAGACATGAACATAAACAAACCTTGGGAAGTGCAAGGAAGAGTGTTTCAGTGGTGTGTGAGAGGAAAGAAGAAGAGAAATGACCATAGTTGGAGTTGCTCCTGCTGAAACTTACACCTAAGGTGTTAGATGTCAACTAAAGGAATGACCATATGTCTTGTGGCACGATCAGCACTTGTCAAGCATAGGTGCTGCCAAATGTCTCCAATTAACTAAGTAGCTTGTTCATTAATCAAATATGCCATTTGTTATCAACTTACCAACCCATTTGTCACACAATAATTGATCTATTTGTCAATTAATTCTTAGTCCATTTGTCGCCAATTTAACTATGCCAAATGTAACTCAATTATAGACTAAATCATCTAAAATTTTCATGTATCAATTTATCTTACCGCTTAGCATTTGTCCTAGTCCAAATATAACTCAAATTCACCAAAAATTTCGAAATAATGACAATGGTCTCCAAATAAATTTTTAACGTAAATAACTCACAATTCACATTTTAATCATATTTATAAATCAATTATACCTAGAAAATGTCAATGAATGCATGTACAATCATATTCATGTACAAAAATGTACATGTCGTATTTAACTAAAACATGATGTGCATTTCCTAATTTCTCAGTACTTCCTTACAAATCACAATTCTAGCCTCGACATGGGTAACGGGATGTTACATGTTATGTTGTAGGTATAAATGGTATACAAGTGAGTCCACTTTCAAGTTTTTCTTTTATAAAATGTCTGTCAATCTCTACATGTTTTGTTTGATCATGTTGAACTGTGTTATTGGCAACACTTATAGTTGCTTTGTTATCACAAAACAACTTCATTAGGTATTCCACTCGTTTCTTAAGTTATTACTCTTTTAAGCCAAATTATTTCACAGATTTCTTGAGTCATTACCTAATATTATGCCTCCATACTACTTTTGGTCGTCACGCTTAGTTATTTTACTCTTTCAGATTCCTAGACCTCCCCACAATTATGCAATAGCCAAAAGTTAATCTTTTGTCACCAAGAGACTTTGCCCAATCTACATCAATGTAGATTTCTACTCTCCTTTGATTGATTTTTTTTAAGAATAATCCTTTCTTTAAAGTTCCCTTTAAGTATTTCAAGATTTTTTACACTGCTTCCAAGTGTTCTTCACAAGAAGCATGCATAAAATGACTTATCACACTGACGAGAAAGGAAATATTTGGTCAAGTGTGGGATAAATAAATTAGCTTTCCTACCAATCATTAATATCGCCCTATATCTACTAGAACTCCTTCCTTAAGACCCAGCTTTGAGTTGAATTCCAAGGGAGTATCTGATGGTTTATGTCCACTCATCCCAATTTCTTCTAAAAAGCTCAGGGTATACTTTCATTGGAAGACTACTATACCCTTATTAAATCTAGCAATTTTCATCCCTACAAAGTATCAAAATGCCATATGTCTTTGATTTCAAACTCCTTTGAGAGATTCATTTTAAGAATTTTAATTTCCTCAAAGTCATCGACAGTGAGGATTATATCAGCTACATACACAACTATAATCGTGGCCCTTCCTCTTGCAGAAATTTTTATGAATAATGTATGGTCAAACTACCCCTGTATGAAATCTTGAGACTTCACAAATCTTGTTAATCTTTCAAACCAGCCTCTTGATGATTGTTTCCACCCATATAAAGAGTTTTTTAGTTTGTATATCCTTTTTCCAAAGCTTTCATTAAATCATTATGGAGGCTCCATATACACCTCTTCTTTTAAATATCCATTTAGGAAGGCATTTTTCACATCTAACTGATGTAGAGTCCAGTCTGGATTAATTATAGTAGAAAAACACTCTCACAATATTAAAATTTGCAATAAGTGAAATAGTTTATGAATAATCTATCTCATAGGTTTGTGTAAGTACCATAGCAACAAGGCAAGCCTTATATCTTGCAAACGATCCATTAAAATTGTACTTTATGGTGAAGACCCATTTACATCTAACCAGTTTTTCCCTCTTAAAAGATCAACTATCTCCCACGTTCTATTTGTCTCCAAAGTTCTCATCTCCTCTAGGACACATCCCTCCATTGAGGAATATTTAAAGTCTCCTATATATTCTTAGGAATAGAAACATAAATAACTTATAAGTAAATGCTTTAAATAATGGAGATAGATAATAATGTGATAAGAAGTTATACAAAGGATATTTGGTACAAGTTTTAAAACCTTTCCTAAGAGCAATGGGCAAATCTAAGGTTTCATCTGACTCTGGAATAGGTATTGGTTCAGGTGACACTGACTCAATAGAAATATACTCAAATTGAGATTTACATGGTTGATCTCCAATTTTTAGATTTGTTTATGAGTTACACTACTGACTGTACTGTAAGTTGTCTGCACTTCTCTATCGTTCTGGATATTTTCCTAAAAATACTTTCCTTTTAAAACAAAATCCATCTTGTTGTGCGCACATCTCATTCTTTTATTGAGATTGAATTTGTAAAGCCATTGAAGATGAATCCTTATTTTCATTATTTGAGACACCATTAATGTTTAAATCAGGATTATATAAAATATCTACATCATTGTTATCAATATCAAAAAATGAATCTTCATTACATGTCTCCCCCTGAAATTTTAAAACTTTTAAGGGCATACTATTGAAATATGTGGCTGTTAGGATATCCTCACCCCTAAATACTTAGGTGTATTAGTTGAAAACAATAAAAATCTTGCAATTTCTAATAGATGTTTATTTTTTCTTTCTGTTGTTCCATTTTGTATGGTGTTAGTATACAAGCTTGATGAACGATAGCATTTTCAACAAAAAAATTCCTTAAAATCTCATTGAAGTATTCTTTTCCCATTATCACTTCTAAAAAATTGAATTTTAGTTTGAAATTGTGTTTGGATCGTGTTATACAACTTTTAAAACACCTTCTCAATATCTGACTTCTCATTGAGTAAAAATAACCAAATTATTCTAATGTGGTCATTAATAAAAATTATGATCCATTTTTCCAATTATTGTTTTTATTCTTGAAGGTCTCCAAATATCAATATGGATTATAGCAAAGGATTTTGTGACCTTGTAAGATTGTGTTGGGAAAAATATTTGATGATGTTTAACAATTTGTAAAAAAATTTAGAAGCAAATGTCTCGTATAATGAAAACTTAGATGTCTAAATCTAAAATGCCATAACATAATTTTATTCTCAGAAAGTATTGAAATAACATTAAGACAAATTCTTTGGAATTGCTTGTTAGTCACATCTATTTTCGAAGAAATAGAGACCGCCAACTTATTTAGCATTGCAGATCCTCTTCCCAGTATACAAATCCTGGAATCGAAAATCACATGAATAAAAATTAGCTCTACAATTTTGGTCAATAGTTATTTTACTGACTGAAAACAAGTTGCAGGATAATTTAGGAACTTGAAGAATACTATGAAGTGTAAGATTAGGGGAAAGAAAGGCTGATCTTTTCCCAACTCCTGTCGAGTAAGAGCCATCTGCTATCTTTACTTTTTGATTTCTTACATAAAGACTATAGGAAGAAAACAATTTAGAAGACCCGGTCATATGATTTGTTGCCTCAAAATTAATTTTCCAACTAGATAGTTACTTTTTAAAAATAAAAACCATGTAAGATTTGGATTAAAGAATTTTGAGATTGAAGAATGTCAGCGATTTACTCTATCTATTCTTTTGTGAAAGGTTATGTGTCAGAAGACGTTTCAAGATCGAATTCAATAGTGTTACCTTAGGAGGTATCGTTGTCTCCGTATTGTTTTTTCTTCCAATTTTTTTGCTTCCAATTAAAGTTTCAGCATGTTTCTCGAATGTGTGAATCACGTTTATAGTGATCACATCATGTCTCTTTGATTTTTTCTCTCTCCCTCAGCCTCTATTCCTTTCAACATGAGTACAAAACCTTCAACCTCTGATTTGGTGTTGCCAATCATCACTTTCTGCCTCATCTCCTTTTTCCTTACTTTTGAGAAAACCTCTTTAATAGAGGGTAAAGGCTTTCTTCCCAAATTCAACCTCATCCTTCATCCAATTCTTGATTTGATCTTATAAGAACCTATTTTATGTTGAACATTGTCACTCATAACAATCCCAATCATCATTATAAATAGGTCCAATTCCTGTCACAAAGTTACAAGTTTGTTATAAAATAATGTGACATAATGGTATGCTTGCTTGGCCTTCTATGACTTCGTTTTTAGTTCTTTGAGAAGAATTTTTGATACCATAATACTCCTCTCGAACCACATTCTATACATCTTTAGCTATTAGCAGAAACATATGAGGTTTTTGATTGCAGGTTCTACAGAATTATAAACCAAGCTGTGATCAAAGAATGTTTAGACCTCCATCTTGCCATACTTGGATCATCCAAAGCTGACCTTGTTGTCTCTATAGTCAAATACCAAAGTTTTCCTCTACCATCAATGGCCAACTTTATTGTTTGCAACAATTTCAGGTAATACTAATCATACAACTTGTGACTCTGTCAATTGAAAAGACAAATTTGAGTTTAAAAGATCATAGCAACATAGTACATTGCTTTTCATAACACCTGCATTACTCACACTCAAACTGCTAAAATCATGGTTGGAAGATGAGGAGTTTCTCCGGTGGCTACTCATCGCTAAGTGATCGGCCATTTAACCTAATACTATAAAAAAGGAAGACGAAGTAATTCTTTCTTAATTTTTACGTGACCTTAAAATAAGAAGAAACTATTTACTCTCTAAGTAATAAAATTTAAACTAATTAATAAAATATCAACTAATTGTCTATAGAGATTATTTCAAGAATATCAAGATTATTCATATCATATCAACATTTATAAAGATAGAGATTAATCTAGATTTAGTTTTGACAAAATTTAAATTTAAAATTAAACTATAATAAATCTAAAATCAATAAATCAACTGTCAAGTAAAAAATGTTATTATTATTTTTAACATTATCCAAAAGTATTATTATTATTATTAAGTCTAATTTTGCAATTTGCCTAATTAGACAAGTAGAAATAAAGCTATGTAATACAAAGAACCAAAAAAGGAATAATGACTATTTTTTAATGTAGTTCTTCTTTATATTTAACACGAATTATTTAATAAAAATAAAATAAATAAATATACAAGCATAATTAAAAAATACGTGATTCAAGTTGAATATATTAATTAACAATATTATAATAAAATATCTTAATTTTAACTTTACAATACATCGTTTACTAGTGATTTGAAGCAAAACAAAATTAAAGCTATAAAGAAAAAAATATTACATTAAAATATAAATTAAGATAAGAATTATTTTAAAAATATTATAAATTCAACCTATTTTAGTAATACTTTAAAGATAGTAAAACATTTAATATTTGGCATGGTATATGTTAGCTATAGCTGGTGAGTTGGTGGAGTGAGGGCATGGAATCAAAAAGTCTCGTGTTTGAATCTTCCTATCTGTACTCTTTCAATCAAGTCTGTCGTACAGAGCTTGCCTAATGTGGAGTACCCGGTTGACTTGATTTGAAGACTATTGTATCAATCAGGAAGTTTACTCAGTGTGCATCTAAAAGATAGCGACTGCAGGTTTATCCATCCTAAAAAAAATTGCCAACGCCTTTCTTATGAGATGCAAATGTGCGATTCTTTTAATCTATTTTATAAGCATTATCTCTGCCAATGGTCGTAATGACAGATGTCGTAAAATTTGTACACTTATTTCGAGACTTGTTAGTAACCATAAGAGCATCTCTCAAGAAGACAAAATATATGCTTAAAATTGGTTTGTAGCACATCAAATCTCCTATTTCAATTATGGTATTTCAACCTTATTCCATTAAATCTTATCCAGATATTTATATAAGATTCATGTAAATATACGGATGAGATTTAATAAAACGTGATTAGAACGCGTATCGAAAGAAGAGCATGTAGACGAGGGTTGTAGCTCAGTGCTCAATTAACATTAATAATATTTAACCTTATATCACGATAATACATTTATTAAAATTTCCAAAAAATAATACGTTATTATAATAAAAATGTTAATATGATAATATAATGTCGCGCGAAGGTGCTCCTAGGCTTCTTTTCCCTCTTCTCGCTCTTTCTCCATTCTTCTATTCCAATTGCTTTTCTTCGTGATCGCTAAAACCCCATCTTCTACGTCTTCCCTGATCCACCACTTCTGGGACTTGACTTCAACCTTTCGATTTCCAGGTAAGTTGTGATTCTACCTTTTTCTCTCTTGGTCGATTGATTCTTACTTGTCCATCTTTACGATTAGGGTTTTTGTCTTTTTCGAAATTGAATTTGATTTCGATTGACCCATTATTCAATAAAACCTAATAATGAGTAATAATTGCTATTGAACTGATCACCTGTCAACTGAACCACAATCCAATTCTTTTGGAGTGAAAAGTAATAAAGTTTTCTTTCCCAATCAGAATCAGAATACGTCGTATTGACCCTTTTTTAGAATCCCTTGTCGACCTTCATGATTTGGCCATTATTATGTTCTGAGGCAGCTGGGTGCTGCTTTTTGGGGGTAAGTTAGTCTTGGTGTCGCATTGAACTTCTTCCCTGTTCAAGTTGGGAAGTTTATGAATCTTGATAACAAGATTTGGAATAAATTCGTGGGATCATAAGTATTGCTGTTAACTTTTGTACTTGTTTTTACAACTATGTTTGTTTCACATCTCAGGAATTCAAGATTGGTGTTGCAACCACCAATTGCTCTCGCAAATTTTTACCTGAAATGCGGGGATATGATAGAGATGTAAGCTATTCTAGGCTTTATGCCGTCAATAACTTAATCCTTTTAGCACTATGTTGACCAATTTGAATAGTTTCTCTTGTCCCATTAATTAGGATTACTTGGTGTAGGAATATGAAGATTATGATGATTACGAGGAATATGGGGAAGATGAAGAGGAAGGAGGAGAAGCAGCGGGATATGAAGAGGAAGAAGAAGAGAAACGCAAACCAACTGCAGAGGAGCTAGATTACCTTCAGCTGAGAGAAAGGATCAAAGAACAAATAAGAAAGAAGCGACAGAAGGGAAGTACCTCCTCGATTTCCAAGTTTCAAGAAAACAATAAGAAAACTCATGCGGATAGGTAAGCAATAAACATTTTTCTTTTGCTTTGTCATGATGGAGGTGTTTGTTATGTTGTTACTGAGAACATAAACTGATAGATGCATTGGTTTCATATTTGTTCCATGCATAATGATTGGCATTGGATGTGTAGCTTCATGAGGTAGTGATATAACTGCCTGGGATGATTATCCACACCTATGTCATCCATACTTGCTGCAAATCAAGTGTTGATTTATTGAGTGCAGGGATAAGTGGGTAGTTGAAGCCGTCAATATGAGTTTAATGTTGGGGTGGATGATCCATGATGCTCAAAATTGCCAACTCCAGAAAATAAAGGATATGATGAGGCTAGGGAAATGCTTTACAAATATCCATAAAATGTACGGAAATTTTTATTTGATTACTCATAGCAATTGTACCTTCAATGATCAGAGAACCAAACTTGTGAACCAGTGACCTAGAAAGGGAGAGCCAGCAAATTAGGGAACAATAGAAATGATCCAGCAACAAAGAGGGAGACCAATTCGAACAAGAGAGGCATAACCTTGGACCATGGTTAAGAGAGGGATGCAGATATCCAAGATGCAGTAAACTATGAGGCAGACGGCTCTGTCCAGCACTATCTTGAGCAGAATGTCTTGGATGATTCAGAAAAATGACAAATTGGAGGAAAGACAAAAAAGAGGGACAGAGATAGGGAGGGGAAAGTGCAAGAGAATCGCAGATTCACAGTGCTTTTGTTCATTTGGTTTAGGGCAAAATTGTTTTTTGGACATTTATTTTTCTGAATACAAACTGCTTGGAGAATTTTTTGGAACTTGAAAACATGTTTCATTTCCATGAAATTGCTGCATGAGCAGAGGCTTTTATCTGGTTTCCAAGCCATGAAACAGAGCTTACGTATGTTTATAAATCTAACCACTATGAGTAGTTTTACCTGGGGGGCATCTAACTGAGAAAACTGTACTGGAGTTCCTGTTACATCACTGCTATTGAGATTAGCTTGCTGTGGTCAAGAATCATGTTCATTATGTGGAGATTGATCGTTTGTTTTCATTTGTTACATTTTATTAATGATTTGTAATGATATGCAGCTTATGTTATGTTTCTGCAGTTATGGATCATTTTTTGGCCCTTCACAGCCAGTTATTGCTCAAAGAGTAATACAAGAAAGCAAGTCCTTACTAGAAAACAAAAATCTGGCTCTCAGAATGGCAAAATCTCTTGCTAGTGTATGCTCAATTATCCTTTTTTACTATGTTTTCTTAACATACTTGATCTACCTAGTAGTCACATGGTTATAAAATTTTGAGCTGTCTTCTGGTCATTGCGGGTTAGTGACTGCCTGATTTACCATTTCTATCGAGATGGCTTTCATTTAATTATTTAGCTGGTATTACACCTTTTTCTTAATTGAAAGATCTTGCCCAATGGAGACTAGCTGTTTTTAATCTTCTTGAGCAAGATAGATAGTTTATTTTTTTGTATCATATTTGTGAACTGGTATAGAAGTCTTCATATTTTCTAAAAATGCCATGAAAATTGTATATAGTTGATTTAACAATGGTCTTAAATGTCATTTTATTTTTCAAAATGACAATTTGGAACTCTTTTGTTTGGAGGTGAATTAAGTTATTCCAGAATAAAATCTCCAAATCATCTGGTTTTCTGGAAATTGGATAATGTGGGATCATAACTAAACCTCTTTATTAACTGACACGGACAAAGTAAAGGAAAGGCTCTGAAATTATTCCAATATTGAACGTTGTCTTTTGGTTATGGAATGAATGCTATGTATCACTGGGGCTGTTTTTGTAATTATGAGTTGTACTAAGTTAAAATGACACTGATAGATCTTAATATTTCGATCATTTTATCTTTTCTGTGTTGCTCTTGCAGAAAAAGAATAGCTCTTCAACAACTACAGGAACAAAGAATGGAGTACATCAGAAGATGTCCAGAGTAAAAAATGAGGTACTTCAGCGTGACCTCGGTTCTGTTTTAAGAAAACTTTTTGGATTCTTCATATTGTTCTTTTAATTTTTTTTTTGTTTGCTTTTCATATGCTCATCAGAGAGGAACGACCTTTCTATGTAAGGGTTAATGGCAACACTTTGTAATAATACTATTTGTTGATTTGTTTGTATATGGCAGCTACAAATGAAAGTCCAAAAACTGAAGGATACGAGGGATTACTCCTTCCTATTATCTGATGATGCAGAGCCTCCATCTCCTCCAAAAGAGCCTGCACGTCGATATGTCTCCACTCCAAGTTCAGGTAACTGCTACTTTGGCTGCATGTACTGTTACCTTTGAACCTGGTGCTTTTATTGAGAAAACTTATACAGGTTTTTTACCGATGTTCAAGAGGCACGATCTGCTCAAATGATGCAGAAAAGCAAACAACTGTCGAGTTTCAATGGCAGAAGTATCACTAACAGAGGTGAAGAAAGAAAATCTATGTCTACTAATGGACATATACAGTCTAAAACAGTTCTCAACAAGTCTTCTTCCATCGTTAAACCCAATATGGATTCTAGAAGGCAGCTTGGTAACAACAACGGGGTTGCTGCACGGTCAAAAGGCTTACCTTCAAAGACACCCGCAACTGTCATGGATAAAAAGATGTCTGCACCTGTTGTGAAAAATATTCCACCTGCTGTACACAAGCCTCTTCCTCCAAAAGTGCATTCATCTGCTCCGAAGCAACAATTAAATCATAAGCCAGGGATGCAGGAACCCCATAAAGCTAAAATAATGCCAAAACAACCAGTTGCACCTTCAAGACCTCAGGTTTAATCTCACTCTATAATGCAGACTTGTTAATTCTTCAGCTTTCTGAAATATTGCCTTATCTTTTGTTTTCTTTTTGTTTTATTACCAGATGAATAAGCCAGTGAAGCAAATATCATCTCACATGCCACGACAAGACAGCCGCCCAAAGAAAAGGCCCGCTAGACGGTTATCTGATGAAGATGATGAGGATGCAAAAGCTCTCAGTATGATCAGAAAAATGTTCAAGTAATCTTTTGTCGTTTCTCCCTTTCACATTTTTCATCCCTTTGATTGGTGGCAATGCAATGTACCTTAGGATGTTACACCTTATTTTTAATGAGGATGTGAGGAAATGCCCAATCATCTGTTGCTCATGAACTTGGTACAAAGATAATTACAAAAGGATCCCTGAAACTATACATGTACAATATAACCTATATTCTTAGTACCTATGAATGGTTTTACAGGTAATTATGGCTGAGCACTTCAATATCTGGGGGAGGGGATTTTGGTTTCTAGTGTTTTATATATGTTATGACAGAAAACAGGCTATTCAAGGGAATAACTAAGAGACTAAAACCTGTAACATTGAGACTACAACACCTAAGCTAATCCCGTCATTCATCAGGTGGCCATTCACTTTATTTTCTGATTAATTTGTATGAGGGTGTGCATATATACTTCAAGATGCAGCAAGTACTTATGTTTGATGTAGATTAGTCAAATCTCAAGCTTCTACAAATTAGTTGTTTCTGAAAATGCCTTTACCATTGCCGCTTAACTAACTAGATGCAACAAAAGACACTGGGTTGAGAAATTATTTTGGTGATTTACTTACCTAATGTTTCTGGAATGCAAATTCTAATGACATTTGCTACCCCTGTGCAGCACCCAAAGATTTGCAGATTGTGATGATGATGATAGTGATATGGAAGCAAATTTTGCTGATATAATGAAGGAAGAAAGACTAAGGTTAGTGATGTTAACTTATTTTGAATGCAACTTTTAGCCTTTTAATTGTTTTGGATACGAGATTTGCCAAATTTTCTATTCCTTTTGCGTGAACATATGGTGTTGATGTTAATGATGTGCATACGATTTTCAGTCGAGAATTGACAAGGTCACTGATGATCTAACATAACATAATTTTTTTCTATGTGAGATTTCCCATATTTCTTGTTCCTTTTGCTTGCATTATTGTCATCTATCCTAGTGATGCGCATACTATTTTGAATCAAGAAATGATAAGATCACTGATGAATGAATGATCTACTTAGATGTCAATGCAGAATATGGTGTATTCAATCAAGTTGTACGGTGTATTCATATTTGGTAGAAACGATTAGGGTGGTAGAATTTCTGAAATTTGCTTTTTCTCGTTCACTGGTTGAACATATGGTCTTTTTTGCTCACGCACATGGGGTATACTTTGATTACATCCATGATGCTTAACCGTGCTGATACTAATGTTTATCATGAGAAAACAGTGCAAAGATTGCAAGAAAGGAGGATGAAGAACAACTCCGCTTGATAGAAGAAGAGGAGCGGCGCGAGCAGAGGAGAAAGTTAGCAAAAAAGCGGAGGCTATAAATCAATAGTGAGAAGATACAAGAAATTCCTCTCCTTTCAGAATTCCGATCCCTTTCCATTTACTTGTGTAATATTTCTTCTTCTGTTAGGTTTTAATACTCGATTTCTTTCAATGTTTATTAACTGATGGCACTTAATCCATTTATCGTAGTAGATTTAATGCCAATTGTAGACTTTCGATATCAATAATTTGTAAGCTTGCTTTTCGGATAATTAGTTCAAGATACGATTGTTGAACTGAACACAGTCCTTGATATTTCTTGATGAAACGAAATCTCTACAAGTTGAGCTCCACTGTGTACAATTCTCAACACTACACCTGATTCTGTCTGACACTGTTCCTAATAGGGTTGGCACCAAAGTCCAGCAAACTCGAGGTTTAGTTTAAACCGAGATACTCATCCTAGTTTTTTCCCAAGCTTGCAGTCATATCTGGGATCCTAAACTCAAGTTTTATCTATTAATTTTGAGTCAAAAATGGTTTTTTTTAATCAGTTAGAAGTTAAGTTTAGTATTTGATCTTTTCAAATCTCAGTAATTCTGTGTATTATTGGAAGTTTTGTTAGATCCACACCAAAATATTTACCCTAGTTTTCTAAGCATGCTTACGTATTATCAGACCTTTTCCGAGTTTAGATTGTTTCGGCTCAGGCTTATTTGAGATTTAACTCTTTTAGATAAAATGATGATGTTTTGTTTATAATTAGGTCTAAAGTTAGTCTGATGAACTTGAGCTTGGGCTCCTATAGCAAAAATTGTCATCGTTAGACTTATATATATATATGTATATATATATTCTTATACATGGAGTAATTAGTAAGCCTCTTTTCATATATTATTTTAAATAGTAAAGCAGATTAATATATTAAGATAGCCTTTTCGATGATAAAATTAAGGGTGTGCTTGTTTAGTGGGTATGAAAAAAGAAGAATAGGTATGGAATGAAAGATTGTGTTAGGGAAGCGAATATGATTATAGGGTTATTGTTTTGATTACCCACTTTTAGGTAATACCTTATTCCTCTCTTAATCTAGAGGAATGGGTATCATTGTTATAGAGGAATAAGTTAATTAATTACATTATAATTAATTAAAATAATATTAATAATTAATTAATTACATTATAATTAATTAAAATATTATTAATAATTAATCAACTATCATATAATTAATTAAAATAATTATTCATTCATTAATTTTGTAATTAATTGATTGATTACAATATAATCAATTAAAATATTAGCAATAATTAATTAAAATATTGTAGTTAATTAATTAATTAATTAAAACATAATATTAATTATTTAAAATATTGTAATTAATTAATTAGTTACTATATAATTAATTAAAATTAATTACAAAATTTTAATTAATCAATATATTGCGATTGATTAATTACATATTATTAATTAAACGATTAAAATATAATAAATTTTTATTTCTCAATATTTTTTACAAACCAACAATTATCAATGGTAATAGTAGTCATTCCTTCCCCTTAAAAAACCATCATAATTACAATGATAATATCTATTCTTATTTTTCACTATATTTATTCTTATTTCTCTATGCAAACCAATCAGTCCTGAAAGGTTTATTACACCAGATATATGTATAGATATAGTAATATACCTTGCCGACCTTTGCATGCCGTCAAGTGGGCGACAACCGTACGTTCCATCCTTTTCCTGAGATGAATGCACATGCACATATTTATATCTGAATTTGTACCCTCCAGCCAAAAAAGTGTAATAAACAACCAATAATAATACCAATAATCAGGGATTGAAGGAATTTTTGTATATCACATGATTACTATATTTTCGAATACGAATTCCTAATTAGGAATGATTAAGGAATTGAGTTAAGATTAGGTTTACCCCAATCTAAACCTAACTGAAAACCTTTAAAAATCCAAACTTAGCTTCAAAATCACTCCACTAAGACCCTTTTGTCAGGAACGAAAATCTCTGAACTCACTATTCCATGTGAATTCATCTGTCTATTTTTCTGGGTCTTACATATTTTATATGGGTGAGATAGTATGAAACAGAATAGGTACATGTAATAGGTACAAAGGATTTGATCCTTTTTAATCATCCCTAATAACATAGGTAAATGAAGAAGAGCTGCAATGAGATGAAATAGCAAGAAAAAGCAAACAATGAAAGGTTAGATAAGATAGTTGGAGAAGGAGTGTAGATATGGGACATATGAAAAGCAGAGCATATTCAGTTAGCTAGAATGGTAAATGCTGATAATAAATAAAGAGAAAAGAACAGTGACCCAGATCAGACCCTGAGTCTATCACCAGCCAGCTGTGTTGCTTCCCCTTTAATGTCCCCTCCCAACCTCCATTTATATATATATACTCAACTCCTTTTCTCCTCCTCGTTAGTCTCACACTTCCAATCTCAAGCTCAAGCTCTTCAGTGTCTCATGGAGTTCATTTTCTCTACCATCAAACATTGGTCAGAGAACCACCTGAAGAGCAACCCCTTCTTCTCAAAACTCGAATATTTGCTTGTAAGCCAACCCAAAATCCTCAACTTTTCATGGAAACAAGGTCACAACTTTGGCGCCTCCCCGTTCTTTGTTGTCTCAATCGTCGGCGCCTACCTCTCACTCACCTTCCTCCTCTGTCGCACCCCTCTTCCCTCCGTCGGTCCTCACTTGCTCAGACCAATCAAAGTCCTCCATAGTTTGCTCCTCTTATCCTTCTCCTCCCTCATGGTCCTCGGCTGCTGTCTCTCCATCCTCTTCCAGGCACCGACATTGCATTACATCATCTGTCTCCCGATCAACACCTCCCCCAAAGGCCCTCTCTTCTTCTGGGCCTACGTGTTCTATATGTCCAAGATCTACGAATTCATGGACACCCTTTTGATCGTATTGAGCAATTCCAAGAGAAGACTCACTTTCCTCCACCTCTACCACCATGCAACTGTGGTGATAATGTGTTACATATCGTTGAACACCTCGCAGTCTATGTTCCCGGCGGTGATCATCACAAACGCCTCCGTGCATGTGATAATGTACTACTACTACCTGCTGTGTGCATTAGGGTCACGTCCAAGCTGGAAGAAACGAGTCACGGATTGTCAGATTATGCAGTTCTTCGCCAGCTTCGGAATCATGGTCGTCATCTTCTACTACCACCTCACCGGAGAGGGTTGCTCTGGCATCTGGAGTTGGTGCTTCGACGCAGTGTTCATCGCTACTCTTCTGGTCTTGTTCCTGGACTTCCATTCCAAGAACTACTCTTCCAACACAACAAAAGTCAAAGATACCTAAGACTGTATCTAAAAATGGGTGGGGCTTCGAGTAATCATATCATATGTTCTTTCTATTTTATTTTCATAATTGGAAATGGAAAGCATTAATTAGTTTTATTATCGTATATACTATAGTTTGTTCTTAATATGGGAGCATCAATCTTGTCCTTTCTTTTATCATTTGTTTGAAACTTATTTAATTTTTTATTTATTACTTTTTATTTTTATTAATATTATTTTTTATTATTATTTTTCTCTTTTTCCCTTCACATGGGTTTATCGGGGACAACCTCTCGATCCGTTAAGAGTAAGATTTCTTATTATTTATTATTATCATATTAATAATTATCCATACCTTTTGATTTCTGAACATAAAACAACAAATAAAATTGTTACTTAATTATTGTAAGTCTGATTTTCACTTTCTTATCTGCCGGATTATCGTTGTTATTGCGCCACCGCCACCGTAGCCACCGCCACAATCACGGCATTATTGATTGAAAATTATTTGACACGTTTTTAATCATTTTGAATAATATTAAAAAAACGTGATTTGCATCTCGACGTTTCATAAAATTTTTAAAATTGAGTAAGTTTTATTCGTATAATCAGTTTTACTTTGTACCGTAACATTATTAAAAAAATATATTACTTTAAATAAAGAATAAACTATGACAACGGCAATTCAGTGAAAAATCTATTAAAACATAAGTTTGAAAAGATTCAATAGTACGCAACCTTGTTCTTAATTATAGAAAGACATTAAATTATAACATAATAATATTATAAATAAGGGTTAAATTTAAATTATACTTTTTTAAGAAACCTTAAATAACAACTTTGCATTTGATCTTTTGAACACTCCAAATGGAGAGTTTATAATTTATGTAATGTTTCGGGTCGAAAGATTGGTTAGTTTAGATTTTTAAAAGGCAGGCTTTCATAATTGAAGCTCTTACAGAGGAGAGGGGCTTGTTTCTGTATTAGCATATCTAAAATTTAGATTACAGTCAATCTTTGTTTATCTTCTATCTCTTATGAATTTATTCTATATATCACTTAGATTGATATATAGGTCGAAAACTCATGACGCAACTCCGTTGAGACTTATTGATGAAATATTCAAAGAGCTTACGAGTGTTATGGTATTCCATATTGAGTAATCATGAAAATATTAAAGGGCTTATAAATGGTAAGGGTCAACCGTCTAAATAATTACTTATAGTTATTTTGACAATAGCTGACCCAAGCCCATTAGTGTTAGTGGACTCTATTCTCTACACTCTACCAATATTAAAAAAAATCTAATATAGTATCATAGCAGGTTTGGTCTGAATTATTAATTTCCCGATTATCTGTTTGGATGTTCAGTCCCGGTGACTCGATCCGGTTACCACTGCATTTATTTCAAGTGATAACTAGAAGTAGTTCAGTTCCAGTTGCACTTGAGGAGGAGTGTTAGAGTATCTCATATTGAATAAACATGAAAATATTAAAGGGTTTATAAGTGGTAAGAGTCAATTATCCAAATGACTAGTTTTAGTCATTTTGATAATGGTTGATTCAAGCTCAATTATTATTAATGAACTATACTCAATTATTGTTAATAGACTTTTACACTTTGTCTATATAAAAAATCTAATAACGAGTCACAGCGAGAAGAGTGTTTCTCGATTCATGTAATAACAATGTTACGTATCTTCTTCTTTTTTGTTGCCCACGAAATATCCTAAGCAGGTCCCAACTATAAGAAGGTGCCTTTAAATCATCTACATCCAAACTAATCTTCGCTCAAATTGAGTAGGTCCTTTACAGGAGATAAAACTCTAGCTCCAAATTTTAAATAGCTGTATATATAAAAAAGGTTTGAACCCGTAACCTCACCTAAGTTAAAAAATCTCCTTAGCAACTCACCTGCTCCATTGGGATTCAATGTGACGTATCTTTAGTAATACTATCTTGGAGTGTCCTCTGACAAAGGGTTGCTCGTGAGATATTAGACATTTTTATTAAATAATTATGACATGCATGTGTTCGCTTCGCTTCAGATACTTTCTACTCTTTTTTGGATTGGGACCAGTACAACTGGTATTTTATATATCTGTTTTATTTAAATTAAATTCCTTTTTTCTTTTCTGAATTGGATATTTACAACCTAATCGTGAGTAGGTGAAACGACAGTCCACATATGAAGAAATATCGCCAGTCCACGTAGAATTTAATGGAAGTTATTGTACGACTCTGTTTGGTGGTTTATAATTCTAAAATGATTGTAATAAAATTAAAGAATGGAATATTACATTATTTATATACAGAGTATTACATTAATTTAATAAATTTACCGTGTTTGCCCCGGATAACATTCCATTCCCACCTCCGTCGGAAAAAGATCAGACGGTGGCGATCACGTCATTCTGACTACAATTCCACGATGTATAAAATCCCTTCATCATCTCGAGTAAGGGATTAGGACCTCGAAGCCACCGGAGATACCTAGAGGCCTGTCTTCGAATTAGGATGTACTAGCAGATAATGAAGTAGGTTTGGTAACTCGAGCAGAATTGTTGGCCATGTTAGATAGAAATCACTAGGCCGACTTCGATAGACAGATTCAAGAAATGACGATCTCTGAGCACTTTTGGTAGAAAAGACAGTATATTAACGCAACTTTAATGGGTAAAACAACATGTTGGTATGGTCGCTAGGTACTTTCGGTAAGAAAAATAGCCTGTTGGATACTTTCGATGGAAAAAACAAGTTGATGCATTTTCGGTAGATAAAACAACTTGTTGGCACGGTCGCTGGGTACCTTTGGTGGAAAAAACAACAAGTTGATGCACCTTCGATGGGTAAAACAACTCGTTGGCACGGTCGCTGGGTATCTTCGGTGGAAAAAACAACACATTCGTGCACCTTCGATAGGTAAAACAACCCGTTGGCATGGTCGTTAAGTACCATCGGTGGGAAAAACAGTCTACTGGGTATCTTTGGTGGGAAAAATAACAAGTTGGTGCACCTTCGATAGACGAAACAACTTGTTGGTACAGTCGCTAGGTACCTTCGGTGGGAAAAACAATACATTAGTGCAACTTCGGTTGGAAAAACAACAAGTTAGTATACATTCAGTGAAAAAAACAGCTCGTTGGACACCTTCAGTGAAAAAAACAACACGTTGGTGCACTTTTGATGGCCAAAACAACCTGTTGGCATAGTTGTTAAGCACCTTCGGTGAAAAATAGATATAAATGCTCCAAATTTTGGACGATTTAATCCAACTTTTTTGGGCGAAATAGAGAATATCCCGATCAGGAAGCTATAATAGTATTAATTAAATTTTATAAAATTTGACTACCCAAGGCCATATTCAGTCAAATATAACCCTAAAATCTAACTGATAAGTATAATTTTAGGAGGTTTAATAATACACAACCTTATCCTTAACTAATCAAAAGTTTGAAAATTACTCTCTATTATTAGTAGATATTTACTCTATTTAAACATAGTAAATTCATACTTATCCAAGGAAAAACATATTTTAAATTAGTGAGAATCGTATGTTTAAAAATATTTAATTAGAAATTAATTAATAACTTTTATAAATTTATCAATTATTTCACCTCTCTTTTTTAATATGAAATTTGACACTCACTTTTATATGAAATACTAAATAAACCCTTGTAAAAATATATAATAATATGATATAATTATATTTAAATTCATACTTTTCAACAACAATTCTACTTCAAACTTAAGAGGACACCTATTCGGTATTAACTAATTAAATTTTGATTAATATTTTGTAAAATTTATAAATCATCCCGTCACTTTTTTTAAATATGAAATTTGACACTCATCTTTATATAAAATATTAAATAAACTCTTATAAAAAGGAGAACCTACAATAGATTTCTTTTTGAAAACGGAGGAATTCACAGCTGCTATCCTTTGGATGCGCATTGAGTAAACCTCCTGATTAACGCAATAACTTGCAAATCATATGCAACTGGGTACTTTACACTAGGCAAACCCTGTACAATAGGTTTGATTGAGAGAGTGTAGATAGGAGAATTCAAACACGGTATCTTTTAGCCTTTTATCCCCACTCTACCAACTCAACCATCCCTAGTTAGGTAACAAAAAAAAAAAAAAATACTTCATACAAATCATCCATATGCACTCTGAAAATTAGATATTAAAAAGAAAGATGTCATTCTTGAAAGTGTTCAACCTTTTAAGATTTTTTTCAATTCAATGCTTAAACTTTTTTAAATCATTAACTGAGTGATCAACTTTTTAAAACCTTGACAATCGAGTTCAAAATGTTATTTTTGAAAACTAATGGCTTGAACTCAATTATTAAGATTTTAAATTATTAATCTTTTTTTGAATGAAAGAACCTGCAACCATTATCTTTTCAATGAATAAACTTCCGGATTGACGTAATAGTTTACAAATCACGTTAATTGAATACTCTGCATTAGGCAAGCCCTGTACGACAGACTCGATTAAGAGAGTGTAGGTAAGAGAATTCAAATACAGAGCTTACTGACTATATACTCTCCTACTCCACCAACTCAGACTACCACTAAAGGGCTTAAATGATTAATCTGAAAATTTTAAAAGTTTGAATACTGAATTGAAAATTTTTTAAAAATCCCAACAAAACTTTTATTACAATAGGGCATTAATTATTAAACTATTTTAATTTTATTTACTGGGTCCAATTGGAATTTGTCACATATGTAGAAATAAATGAGGCTACCCATAAAAGAAGTATTGATTGTTGAATATCAAAGTAGGTCATTTCGTCCAACAGTTTTTATTAAATACACATTAATATGGACAAATGCCAGTCTCTGTCAACAGACATACATCTTTTAAGCTTTGAGCCTTTAACGTTGACTTTACCGGCCTTCTCAACTCTCAATTATATGCATATGCGGCGTTCCAAAGAAATTTTAATAAATACTATTTTTATTTTTAACAATAAATTACTGTATAAAATGCATTAAAAAACAACGAAATTTAAAAAATTATCTTAATTTTTAACTTTTAAACATCTTTCATTAAATATTCAAAATTTTAAAATTGGATAATTTAGTTCAAAATATTATTTTTATTAATATTTTACTGATATAATGACAACATAATATTACCATCGTTAATATCCAATTGAAATCTCACTAAATCGCGGGGTCTAAGAAGATCTGATAGTATATTGATAATAAAAGAAAATTTCACGTAATCCTTTTAGAAAATAGTCTTGATATTGCTTTATCGGCCACATTAATAAAATGTTGATGAATACAAATTTTTTTAACTCCCTCTAGGGTGACCGAGTTGGTAGAGTGAGGGAGCATGGTACCAAAAAGTCATGTGTTCGAATCCCCTACTTATACTTTCTCGATCGAACCTATCGTATATGACTTGCCTAATGCGGAGTACAATGTGATTTGCAAGCTATTATGTCAATCCGAAAGTTTACCCAGTGCGTGTCCGAAGGATAGCAGGTGTGAATTCCTTTATTCCAAAAAAAAAGAATGCAAATTTTTAATTCACATCATTCAATTTTTAAAAAATGTTAACACTTAATGAAAATTTTTTAAAAAGTTTAACACCACAACAAATAAATATAAAAATAAAATTTTGTAATCTATTATCAATTTCTTATTCTTACAAATTAATGTGCCCTTATCTTAAATAATATATCATATCATGTAAACATAATTTTAGCACATTAATTATGGTGGGCATGAAAATAATATATCATGTCATATAAATGTAGTTGCAGCACATTAATTAAAGTGGGCATGAAAACAATATATCATATCATATAAACACATGTAACACATTAATTATAGTGGGCACAAAAATAATTTGATTGAATGGGTATATTTGTTTGAGGAATTAAGATTAAACATCCAAAACAAGGGCATCTTATAATTGCTTAATCCTCCTTTTTCATCATGTTATTGTAGGACAATTTTGTCCTTTTCCTATTAAGAGGACAACTATTAATTATAATTATGGCTTTTCAATAAATTATCGATTAATTTATGTAATTAGATCCAAATAAAGGTAATAGAATGACCTAATAAATGGTTTAAATCAATGAGTTGAAGTCCAGGTAGAAAATAGATCTTTATTAGTGTGGACTAGACTTATATTAAACTTGTGATGGAAAAGCCCGATATAAAAGTTATATAAAAACTAATTAATTTTTACTTAACAGTTTCGTTTTTCAATTAAACTTGAAAATTTTCGAAGAGTGAGAACAATATTTTCCAATAATTTTACAAAATTTTCAATTTTATTTTATTTGTTAACTGGTTTTGTGATGATATAATGTCAGTTAAATCTTCTAAACATAAACCTTCTATTTTACCTATTTAACTTTTGATTGGCATTAAGTTAGAAGAATTTCACACTTGGTGAAGCAGTCGAGTTTCCAAGATTTACAAACGAGCTCACCTATGCTTCTAACCCGGCTACCTATATCCAGGCTCTGTGTGTAAAAAGGCTTTAGTCACAGTATTTCTATCACTATCTAGTTGTCTCAGCTTTTGTGCTATATTCATTCTGATTATTACTTTTAATTTGTTAATTCTTAGATGTCTCTTTCTTTTGCGTGTTTGTTAGACTTTATTTAGATGTGATTTCCTTGCCGTGAGAATCTGGTTGACCAATTGAGCATTTTGCTTGATCAATTGGTTGAACTTTTCTTCATCTTTATTTTTATTATTATTATTATTATTATTATATCTTTTAAACTTATATCACATATTTGAAATTTTTTATTTTTTAACTTTTTATGTCACATTTGTATGTGCATCTACCAAAAATAGATTCTCTACTTTGTAGGAGTAAGGCTGCGTAATATCAGACCTTCATAAATTTTACATTAGTGCGAGATTCAGCTGGATGTGACGATGATGATATTAAGTTAGAATAATATGGATGATTGCCTTACAACTCCTATTTCATTACATACTCATTGACATGAACTAATTCATTGGGCTGGAGCACCCAGTCCTGTTATGGTATTCCAACTTTATTCCTGTTAATAAAATTTAATAAAATAAGTAAAAATTGGTTAATCAAAACAGTGAGAATTTGATTCGTAATTTATTATCATAGCTCCGATCTGCTTGATCAAGATTGAAATAAGATATATTTTTCCACGTAATTAATGAGTTGCAAGATTTGGTAGATACATAAAGACCACGTTACAGGGACCTCCCTCCACCTGTCCTAATACCAATCATCGTAGATTGGCTGATTCAATGTATTGAGGTCCTCCATTAATTAATAATAGACTGATCACCATACCTCGTAGCTCTTTTAGCGGATAAGTAGACTAGATTCTTCTAGATAGATTTTTTGTCTTAAATTTAATTTTATAAATTATTGATTTTCATCTAATATTATTTAATTATTATCTAATTATCTATATCGTTATTTAATTTATTACTGAAAATAAGTAATGTTAAAGTTTTGATTTGATATTGATTTTGAGTTATGAATAAAATTTTTTAAATTTAAATATAATGTTACTTTGAGTTATCAATGAGGAGAAAACTAATTAAATATACGGAAATAATTTATATAGTAAATGTTGGACAATTTTGTCCTTTGGACAATTATTAATTGTATTTTTCAACTTTTCAATAACTTATCGATTAATTTACGTAATTTGATTCAGATAAGGGTAATGAAATAGCCAATAAATGATCTAAATTGATGGGTCAAAGTTCAAGAGGAAAATGGATCTTGATTAATGTGGATCGGATCCATATCAAGCTTGTGATAGAGAAGCCCAATATGGAGGTTATATATAAAGACTAAGGTTTCCTTCAGTTGCTCATATCATTCGTAAACATACGGGTCTTATGACCCGTTAAGAGCACTTCTATATTAAGAAAATTGTAGAAAGACGTTAACCATATGTCGGTGAACGCTTTTTACGAAGATCCTGAGAGATTGGAGCTCGTTTTAGTCACGAAAATCGCTTAGAAAGTCAAGATGGAACTAAAATCATGCGGTTCATGTTTCTTTCATTTTTAACCCATTCATGAACGATATGAGACACGTAATAAGGTCTATAGTACGGTGCGACAGTAATTAGACAATGTTATAAAGAAATAAATGGTATTTTTCTTCAAGTAAAAATATTAAATCATAAAATTTTTAATTAACTCTTTTTTTAAAATTAAATATTAAGTTTATAAAAACCTTATTTTACATATAAAATTTCTTGTTTTTGTGTAAATTTGTTTATAAAAAAGACAAAATAAAATAAAAGGAACATTTAATTTTGTTAAGTAGTGGAGAAAACATTAAATTTTGGGTCTTCCACCATAAATAAAGTTCGTACATGCTTTGCTCTAACGCCCAACAACCACTGGCAACCGAACCCCTTCTTTTTCGGCAGTCAGTCTTTCAGTAACGTTATTTCATCTTGTACTAATGATTTGATTTCTGAAATTCTGTATACTGTTTCTTTACATTTTTTACAGTAACATAACATGCATGACTTTTTTTTGTTTTATGATTTTTCAATTATTATATATTTATAATAAAAATATACAATTAAATAAATTATAAAATAAGTGAAAATATAAAAAGATAACATATTCTAAAATATTCAATCTTTTAAAATTTGATAATTTGGTAATTAAATTATTAAAATTTTCAATTAAGTGACAAATATTTATAAACTTAACATTAGCATTTTGCTGATTTGGTTGATTTTTTTTTAAATCTAGGACATATAGGTGTCTTCGTAAAAAACTAACGATCAACTTAAAATACCCGCCTTTTAGGAGTAGTCGAGTTGGTATAATGGAAGGTATAGGGTAAAAATGTCTTGTATTTGAATCCATCTACTTACACTTTTTCGATTCAGTCTGTCGTATAAGATTTGTCTAGTGCAAAGTACCAGGTTGGCGTGATTTACAGGTTATTGTGTTAATCCGGAGATTTGCTCAATGTATATCTAAATTATAGTGGCTGCAGGTTCTCTGTTCAAAAAACAAAAAACTAAACATACCCGTAAACTATATATACTTATATTAAAAAAATCTGAATGGCCATATTTATGGGTTACGAGCAATGATTAAAAAATTAAAATGACCCAATCATTTCAATTGTAAAAATTTTGAATTATTTAATTTTTTGGTTTGATTTTTAACTATTCGATTTGATCTATTTTAATAACTTTTCTTGTTAAAAATCGACTAATTAAAAACTGAATTGATTAGTTTTTATAAATTAATAAGTTACTGTAAACTAAAATAAATCAATTATTTTTATTTAATAGTCTCTTTTTAAAATAAATTTCAAATTCTTTGATGATATAGACAATCTATTTTAATCATATTTTATCTTTTTAATTTTATTCAATTTTTAGTTAATTTTATAACGTTCTAATACTGATTGAATCATTTAAAACTTAAATCTCTTGTCTTACCAGTTTAATTTTCGATTCAGTTTTTAAAACATTAATTATGAGTACGCGTAATTGGTTATTATTTTTTTTACGTGGATGTTTATATATAATAGACAAAAAATTAATTAATGAAATTAGTATAGTACTAACATAACTAATATTCTGAATTAAGGTTATATAAATTTAGTTATTTAGTTGAATTTTTAAAAATTGGTAAAAACTAATTTAAATTTTTAAAAATTGGCACCCTCTGCATGATGCACCCTCTGTTCGTCATGCAGAGGTTGCATCATTACTATTAAATGAGCTTAACTATGGTCTCACCTTTCGATAAAAAAGAAAAAACCCCCTCATAAATGTCCCTTTTAATTTAATACGTGGAAGAATAATAAGTTGTAATTGAAAATATAATTCATTAAAATATTTAATTAAAATTTAAAATAATATATTTATTAGTTATTATTTAATAATTTATTTAAATTACGTGAATTAACATAGTAATTGTATATTCTATATTATAAAACAAGCTCATGATAGTATATATGGTTATGACATATAAATCAAAGTTGTTTTGGTGAAGAAAAAATGGTAGGAATAGAGTAATGGATAGAGAAGATTTGAATCCGGCCAAATTCACATACATTCTAAGGTCCTATTTGACAAATAGTAGAATGTATTAACTATTAGCTGATCAATGGTTAGTTAATAGTTGATTATATCAGTTGATTTAACCAGTGGATAATATCAGTTGTTTATTAAATATTTTTGGTCAAATTAGCTATTTAGTATTATTGTTGATGCATAAAATGAATTATGAAGGTATAATTTAAATAAATTATAAGGGCATGAATATTATATTTCTTAGTATTTCATTGAATATTCTTATAAGAATTTAAATTTTACAAAAGTTAAATTTATAATTTTAATAAAAAGCATAATAATAATAATAATAATAATAATAATAATCTAATGTTAAATTCTTTATTAATATGAATGATGCAATTATGTATATCATATTAGTTTTTTATATAATATTTATGAAATTTATTGTTTAATAAATTAAAATATCTATAATTATAGTATGATAAAGATATGATATATAGTAGTTATATACTAAAATATTAATTTGACATGACTCTTTATGTTCAAAAACTTAATATTATGGTATTTTTATATATAAATTAATATTATAAATTTAAATAAATATTTAAACATTTAATAATTATTATATTCTTCCAAACTTTAATGATAAAAAAAACTAACTTTGAAAACATACAGAACAAAAGTAGATAGTAAAGTGGAGGACAAAACTATCATTAAGTAAATAGCTAACTCCGAAAGCCTCTCTTATGAAGTTTTTAGAAATCAACTTATTAGAATTAAATAAGTTAACCAATAAATCATTCACTAAATATATTAATAACTTTTTTTAAAAAAAGTTCAAAATAATTGGTAAGTTGATTATCAAACACCTCCGCAATTGCTTATCGGTTTTCTTCTTACAAAACGTTTGAGAAATATAAATATAAATATAATACTAATTATTAATTTTATTTTAAAATTAAATTATGACGATACTATGATTGAATACAGAATCTTGGCAACGACAAAGCTGCTTTTGGGCTTTTCGTATGTCGGCCGTCACGGAAACAAAAATGTTCTTACCAGAAATGGACCGCCCATCGTCTAAAACTGAGTTCGCTTGTTAACTACCAGTTTGAGGCAGTTATACAATTAGGCTTGGCCGATGTCCGAAATCAAAACTAATACAATTTGAGTCAAACATATTAACTTCGAAATATGTCAAATTGGTAATAAGATCTTTTGTATTTATAACTCTATATCAATTTTATTTCATATGATTTTATTTATATATTTTTTTTAAAATTTCACATATTTATATAAATAAGATCATATAAAACAGAGTCGATATAAGATTATAGGCACCAAAAATTTGATCTCGTTAAACTGAATTAAGTTGAAATTAGGCTTTCTTGTCAAGCTCAAGTCATCGATCTAATTTTTTTAAAAAACCTTCATTACGGTCATTTCTCACTCTTATGTTTAATTATACAAGACATTTAAGAATGTTATTTAGGAGCGTAAAAATTCAAACTAACCCGACCCGATCTGTCTGAAGTTGACAGATTGTCAAAATTTTCATTAGAAATGATGTCGTTTTTAATTTCTAAAATAAAAAATTAAATTTAATTGGGTCTAATCAATTTCATGCTTAAACCTAAAGTATTAAGTTTCAAACCAGATCCCGAGGCATGACTCAGCTAGCAAAGACTTGGGTGGTGTAGTGCCTGCCATGCTAGTGACCTGTAGAGTAGGGGTTCGAATCTTGGGAGAAACCTTTAAGATTTGGGCCTCTTATATGGTGAGATTAGTGGGTAAGCCTAAGCCCCTAATTAGTTGAGGTACATTCCATGATTTACCTCCTCTACCAATCCTAAGGACACGGGAGGTGGGGGCTCCTAATGTTGTTTCGAACCAAACTCAAGCCCAAAAATAAAATTTCGAAATAGTTTAGACCTAAATGGATTGACCCGGTCCGATCTGATCAATGGCCAAGTCTACTGCTATTAGCGTAAAAAAAAAAATCCACGAATTAGTATAATTTTAGAACCTTTTTGATGTCATTCGTAGTTTTTGTTTCAGTGTTGAGTTAATTTGTGTGTGTGATATTTTACTTCTATTATCTATTTTTCATTTACAGATTCTTTCACTTTCCACGACTTAAAAAAATAATATTATTTTTTGTTTAATAAATTAAATGCAATATAAAAATACATAATAGTTATAAATTAAATCATATTACTTAATTTATTATTGTCATAAAATTGAAGAAAACTAGTTATTATTTATTGATAAATGTGATATATAAATGTATAAAAATAGAAATAAACATTTATTTTATATCTTAACAAATAATTATTATATAAAAATATACGAAGTAGAAAAATTAATGAACTTAATTATTAAAAAACTCTTATTATCTTAAAAGCATTTCCGGGCCGGGCCCTATGCTGTGGGCATGTCTCCCACTTAACTTTAACCAAACTTTTAAAGCCCAATTTTACATTTGTACCATTTAATATTCCACTATTAATAATGAAAATTCAAATTCGTAAAGGCATTACTTGAATAGGTTGTCAAATCTTTTATTCCCGTTATTATATTTTAACTTTGTTTTATTAAATTTTATTCATATATTTATGTGAGTCCACGTAAATATGTGGATGCGATTTAATAGAACATGATAGAAATATCATAATCAGAACATGAGATCTGATTGAGTATAATAGCCTATATTTTCTTTGGATTAATTATACTAACTATTTTTGTAGTTTGATTTTTAATTTTTTAAAATAACATTCACATTTATATAATATTATTTAGTATTATCTAACTCTTTTTTTCATATTTCATCTTTTAAATTTATATTTTTAGAAATGCATTATAATTATGATTTAACCACATCATTCCATTCATCTAATTAGAAAAATAATTTGATTGTGTAAAACTTAATAACAATAACAACTATCTAGTAAAAGTTTTGCTAAAACACATAGTTTAGAGAGGTTATGTAGTACGCAACTTTGCTCTTAACTGGTTGAGAGATTATTTCCAGTAGACTTTGTAAAAATGAATGAAATTGCGTTTTCTTCTTCTTCTTCGAACGCCTGAGAAGAAGAAATAGAATTTATGTGCAATCTATGACCGAGCTCAAGGTGCCTCTCTATATCACTCTGTAACGGCAGGTAACCGTTCGGATCAACAAGCTGCTCTTAAGTGAAAACTGGATTCGAAGAACCAGGCCTACGGAGGAGCTCGTGGCTGCTGTGAATACTGCCAGTCTACTTCCCTTTAACTTAAAAAATTTATGGTCCAAGATCTAGAAGTGGCCCAAGCCACAGAGGATACGATCATTCATTTGGCTATTGGCCAAAGGAAAATTGTTGACGAATCAACGACAGGTGGCTCGACATATCTCCCTGAATCCCAATTGTCGCCATTGTGGATAGGAAGAGACTAGCTTACACGCTCTCTGTGATTGTCGCAAGGTATCTTCTTTTTAGAATCAATTCCTGATTTTGTTAGTCGAGCGTTTCTTTTTTCATCAGGATGTAGGAATGTGGTTAACCGGAAATCTCAATAATCCAACTTTATTGTGGAATTTTGAGTGGGTTACTATATTTGAAACCTCCAGTTGGTTCCTCTAGCACTGGTGTAACAAGAGTACTGACGAGGACAGTTTTCAGTAGCTGGCTGCAAGAGCCCAGGACGTGGTAACTTACGTCGACAAGATACGATAAGCCAGCCTTGTAGTGGATCGAGCTATTCTAAGCTCAGGACTCACGTTGGGCACCTATATCAGATGGACTAAGTCACTGGAAGGTTGGGCAAAAATTAACACAAATGAGGCCGCTCGTCTAGACTCTAGTCTTGCCACTGCTGGGGCTTTGGTTCGCGATAGCACCGGTCAGTGGTGTGGTGGATTTCAATAGAAGCTTGAAGTGTGCTCAGCTTTCCATGCTGAACTATGGGGGGGCAGTTTCTGCCTTCCAGTTAGTTTGGAACTTAGGTTATCGTTGTGTGGTCCTCGAAACTGATTCACTAGAGGTCATTAATATCTTATCTTTTTCGGTGCAGGTGGTGCCCAACGAGAACCCCTTAATCCGGCGTATTCGGAAATTCCAGAATTGGGACTGGCTCATTCAATTTCAACGTATTCATCGTAAAGGGAATCGGCGTGCAAATAAGCTGGCTTCGTTAGCTTCTATGGCAGGAACAATTTTCCAAGTACTTCAAGCGATACCAATGCATTTTATGGAGCTTTATCACCAAGACCTCCAGGGTGTCTTAACTCGCCGAGAATGGCGCTAATCTGTTTTATTTGTTTCGTGTTTTAGTTCCCTTGTGATAAAAAAAAAGATCTCCTTTGGTAAAAAAAAGATAAGAAATGGATAAACTAATATTATTAAATAATAATATAATAATAAAATTTAAAATAAAATATAAAAAATGAGAAAATGGTCAAATTAACAACGATTCCAATATATTTATTCCTTTTCTTCCTTTTTTTATTTTTATTTTGATAACCTTTTCTTCTTTTCTTTTTACGTTGGGTAGTTTTGTAATGCTTCAGCCTTCAGCTACACAAGGTGCGTAGTTCAAACTCAAAGCCAAGCCCAAAGTGAAGTTCATTCCTTGACGGAATGCCATTTACAAAAATCAAGCCCATATCGATTACGGTGGCTTGTAAGAGAAGCCTTGCTCTATAGCCCTGATATAGGCCTGTTAGAATTCGAACTAATTACATATGATTGAAATAAATAATTTATTATAATTATTTTTAAATTATTAATTTAAATCAAATCTAATTAATTCATGTCAATTTTAAGTGTTAAATTGAAATAATATACGAGTGATATAATTAATTCGCATATAATGCTCGTGTTGTGTGTGTTTCTTCATTATTTTTCAGGCTAAAAGTTCATTTTAACCTCAACGTTTATAATAAAATGCAGAACATGCTCAAATGTTTCAAATCGTTCAAATTGAATTTCAGTGATTTCAAAACAAACTATGAGTAAATGAAAGTTTTAATAAAGTTAACTTTCCATCACTTAAATAATACGTTAATATTGATGTGATATTATTTTTTATTTTTAAAATAAAAATAGATCCTACTAGCACACGACAAATATAACTTATTGTCTAAAATATATAACAGTGGGTCTCACTGTCAAGTGTCTAGTGAGACCCACTTTCTGATTAATTAAATAAGCTAATTATGTGATAACGAGGCTCACTTTCTATTAAGAAAACATAAAAATAATATCATGTCAATATTGAAGTAATATTGATATGGTATTTAACTGACAACGTGTTAAATCCATCAAAATTTTCATCTAGGATCTGATTTGAAACTAGAGACGTTAGTTTTGACCCGGCCTAAATTTGACCTGGTTTGACAAGGCTACAACCCAAAATTGGTTGGCCTAACTATTGCCTAAAACCAACGTCGTTTTTGACATTTTAAAAAGAAAATATAAGACGGCTGAGTTGGCCTGTGGTCCATCGAGCCATGGACTAAGCCATGGGCTAGTCAGTCCGTGGTCAGATCCCGACCCATCGAGCCACAGGTCACCTAACCCGTCGCTAAGCCAGCCTTGACCCGAACCACTTCTATTTGAAACTTTCAAAATATTAGGAGATTCGCCTTCTGAAGTAAGATGTTCTAGTCAAATTGTATTCTATTGTAAACATCAATGTTCAAAATTGACCTTATTTTAAACCAAATATAAGAGAATGTATTTTTTAAAACATTAAAAACTAATTTTAATGAAATTAACTTTCCATGACTTAAATACTAGGACAATACTAATGTGATATCATTTTTTATTTTTTATTAAATAAAATAGATCCTAGTGAAACATGACAAACATAACTTATTGTATTGTGATATCATTTTTTATTTTTTTAATAAAATAAATCCTACTAAAACATGACAAACATAACTTATCGTCTAAAATATATAACAACGGGTCTCGTTGTCACGTGACCAGTGAGACTCATTCTCTAATTAATTAAACAAGTTAATTATGTAACAAAGAGACCTACTTTTTATTTAGAAAATATAGAAATAATATCTTGTCAATAGTGAAATGACACTGACATGATATTTAACTGATAAAGTGTTCACTTTGTCAAATTTTTCATTCAGGATCTGATTCGAAACTAGGAGTGTCACTTTTGGCCTAACTTTATTTTAACCTAGGTTGACAGGGTCACGGGCCAAAATTGGTCGGCCTGACCATTACTTAAAAAATGATTTCATTTTTGACATTTTAAAAAGAAAATATAAGATGGGCCGAGTTAGCCCGTGATCCGTCGGGCCATGGATCAAGCCATGAGCGAGTCAGTTCGTGGTTAGATCCCAGCCCCTTGACTCGTGGCGAGGCTGGGCCAAGGCCAAGCCTCTCTTATTTGAAACTTTCAAAATGTTAGGAGATTCGTCTTCTGAAACAAGAAGTTTTGTTCAAATTGTATTATATTGCAAACACCACTGCTCAAAATTGACTTTATTTTAAACCAAATATAAGGGAATGTCATTTTTTTGAAAAAAATTAAAAACTAATTTTAATGAAGTTAACTTTTAATCACTTAAATACTATTTCCATCACCTAAATACTATATCAGTACTGATGAGATATTAATTTTTAAATAAAAATAGATCTTATTGACACATGACAAACGTAACTTATTATCTAAAATATACAATAGTGGGTCTTACTGTCACGTGACTAGTGAGACTCAGTTTCTGATTAATTAAACAAGCTAATTACGTGACAATAAGACCTACTTTCTATTTAGAAAACATAAAAAAATAATATCATGTTATTATTGAAATGATACTAACATGATATTTAACTGACAAAGTGTTAACTCCATCAAAACTTTCACTGCAGATCTGATTTGAAATTAGAGATGTCACTTTTAGCCCGACTTGATTTTAACATGAGTTAATCAGATCACGGGCCAAAAGTGGTCGATTCGATCGTTACTTCAAAAACCATATAATCTTTTATATTTTTAGAAAATAAGATGGCCTGGTTGGCCCTTGGTCTATCCAGCCATGGATCAGGCCACGAGTCAGTTAGTTCGTGGTCGAATCCTAACCTGTTCACTCCTATTTGAAACCTTCAAAATGTTAGGAGATTCGCCTTCTGAAATGAGAAATTCTCGCCAAATTATATTCTATTGTAAACGTCAATGTTCAAAATTAACCTAATGTTTAACCAAATATAAGAGAATGTGTTTTTTTGAAAATTTTAAAAACTAAAAAGATTTTTAAAACCATGAAAATTTTAAAAATATCTTAAATTATAAGAAAATCTATATTTTTATCCTTTAAATTGATTAAATTAAGCTCAAAACTCATTTTAAATTATAAATTAAAAATTTTAAATGGACTTGATTTATTAATATTCTCAGTCAAATCCAATTTCTGCTTTTAAAAAAAGAATTCACTTTATCAAATTGTTAGATTTTGTTAATTGAAATGTAAAAAGTTGTATGATGATTATAAAAAACCTGAACTTTACTTTTTTTAATTTTATTATTTTGAATCTCAGCTTTGCTTCTCTTCAACGTTGGGTAGCCTTTTTTTACCAACTTATTTCCCACCAAAGTCAAGTGGAATATTTATATATATATAAAATAACATAATAAATTAAAAAACAATAATAACCAGGGACTTGGGTGGTACAGTGCCTGTCATGCTGGCAACCTGTAGAGTAGGGGTTTGAATCTTGGGAGAAACTTTTAAGATTTGGGCCTTTTGTAAGGTGAGATTAGTGGGTAAGCCCAAGTCCCTGGTTAGTTGAGGCACATTCTTCGATTTATCTCCTTCACCAATCCTGAGGACACCGGGAGTGGGAGCTCCTAATGTTGGAGTTCAACATTTTTTTTAAAGTTTCGAACCAAACTCAAGCCCAAAAATAAAATTTCAAAACAGTTTAGACCTAAATAGATTGACCCGGCCCGATCTGATCCATTGCCAAGACAACTGCTATTGGCAGTACTTTAGGCAATACCAATGCATTTTATGGAGCTTTATCACCAAGACCTCCAGGGTGTCTTCACTCGCTGAGGACGATGCTAATCTGTTTTATTTGTTTTGTGTTTTAGTTCCCTTGTAATAAAGAAAAAATCTCCTTTGGTAAAAAAAAAAGATAAGAAATGGATAAACTAATATTATTAAATAAAATAATAATAATAAAATTTAAAAAATGAGAAAATGGTCAAATTAACAACGATTCCAATATATTTATTACTTTTCTTCCTTTTTTATTTTTATTTTGATAACCTTTTCTTCTTTTCTTTTTACGCTGGGTAGTGTTGTAATGCTTCAGCCTTCAGCTACACAAGGTGCGTAGTTCAAACTCAAAGCCAAGCCCAAAGTGAACTTCATTATTATAATGGAATGTCATTTATAAAAATCAAGCCCATATCGATTACGGTGGCTTGTAAGAGTAGCCTTGCTCTGTAGCCCTGATATAGGCCTGTTAGAATTCGAACTAATTACACAGGATTGAAATAAATAATTTATTATAATTATTTTTAAATTATTAATTTAAATCTAATCTAATTAATTCATGTAAAATTTAAGTGTTAAATTGAAATATTATACTAGTGATATTTGATTAATTCGCATATAATGCTCGTGTTGTGTGTGTTTCATCATTATTTTTCAGGCTAAAAATTTCATTCTTAACCTCAACGTTTATAATAGAGTACAGAACATGTTCAAATGTTTCAAATCGTTCAAATTGAATTTCAGTGCTTTCAAAACAAATTACGAGTAAATGAAAATTTTAATGAAGTTAACTTTCCATCACTTAAATAATACGTTAATACTTATGTGATATTATTTTTTATTTTTTAAATAAAATAGATCCTACTAGCACACGATAAATATAATTTATTGTCTAAAATATATACAGTGGGTCTCACTATCAGGTGTCTAGTGAGACCCACTTTCTGATTAATTAAATAAGCTAATTATGTGATAATGAGGCTCACTTTTCATTAAGAAAACATAAAAATAATATCATGTAAATATGGAAGTAATACTGATATGGTATTTAACTGACAAAGTGTTAATTCCACCGAAATTTTCATCTAAGACCTGATTTGAAATTAGGGACTCAATTTTGACCCGGCCTAAATTTGACTTGGGTTGACCGGGCTAGGTCCAAAAGTAGTCGGCCTAACTATTACTTAAAAACGACGTCATTTTTGACATTTCAAAAAGAAAATATAACACGGGCTGAATTGGCTTGTGGTCCATCGAGCCATGGACTAAGCCATGGGCTAATTAGTCCGTAATTAGATCCCGAGCCATGGGTCACCTAGCCCTGGGCTAGGCCAGCCCTGACCCGAACTACTTCTATTTGATACTTTCAATATATTCGGAGATTCGCCTTTTGAAGTAAGATGTTCTAGTCAAATTGTATTCTATTGTAAACATCAATGTTCAAAATTGACCTTATTTTAAACCAAATATAAGAGAATGTATTTTTTAAAAACATTAAAAACTAATTGTAATGAAGTTAAATTTCCATCACTTAAATACTACGACAATACTAATGTGATATCAATTTTTTTATTTTTTTAAATAAAATAGATCCTAGTGAAACATGACAAGCATAACTTATTGTAATGCGATATTACTTTTTATTTTTAAAATAAAATAAATCTTACTAAAACATGACAAACATAATTTATTGTCTAAAATTTATAGAAATGAGTCTCATTGTCATGTGACTAGTGAGACTCATTCTCTAATTAATTAAACAAGCTAATTATGTGACAAAGAGACCTACTTTTTATTTAGAAAATATAGAAATAATATCTTGTCAATATTGAAATGATACTGGCGTGATATTTAACTGATAAAGTGTAACTTTGTCAAATTTTTCATTTAGGATCTGATTCGAAACTAGGGATGTCACTTTTAGCCTAACTTTATTTTAACCTAGGTTGACAGGGCCACGGGCCAAAATTGGTCGGCCTGACCATTACTTAAAAGACGATTTCATTTTTGACATTTTAAAAAGAAAATATAAGATGGGCTGAGTTGGCCCGTGATCCGTTGGGCCATGGATCAGGCCACGAGCGAGTCGGCCCGTGGTTAGATCCCAGCCCCTTGACTCGTGGCTGGGCTTGGGCCAAGCCTAAGCCTCTCTTATTTGAAACTTTCAAAATGTTAGGAGATTCGTCTTGAAATAAGAAGTTTTGGTCAAATTGTATTATATTGTAAATGTTACTGTTCAAAATTGACTTTATTTTAAACCAAATATAAGGGAATGTCTTAAAAAAAATAAAAACTAATTTTAATGAAGTTAACTTTTAATCACTTAAATACTATTTCCATCACCTAAATACTATGTCAGTACTGATGAGATATTATTTTTAAAATAAAATAGATCTTATTGACACATGACAAACGTAACTTATTATCTAAAATATATAATAGTGGGTCTTACTGTCACGTGACTGGTGAGACTTAGTTTCTGATTAATTAAACAAGCTAATTACGTGACAATAAGACCTACTTTCCATTTAGAAAACATAAAAACTGATATCATGTTATTATTGAAATGATACTAACATGATATTTAACCGACAAAGTGTTAGCTCCATCAAAATTTTCACTGCAGATTTGATTTGAAATTAAAGATGTCATTTTTAGTCTGAACTGATTTTGACATGGATTAATCAGATCACGAGCCAAAAGTGGTCGGTCCGATCATTACTTAAAAAGTTATATCATTTTTATATTTTTTAAACGATAAGATGGCCTGGTTGGCCCGTGGTCTATACAACCATGGATCAGGCCACGAGCCAGTCAGTCCGTGGTCGAATCCTAGCCTGTTCACTCCTATTTGAAACCTTCAAATGTTAGGAGATTCACCTTCTGAAATGAGAAGTTCTCGTCAAATTATATTCTATTGTAAATGTCAATATTCAAAATTAACCTAATTTTTAACCAAATATAAGAGAATGTGTTTTTTTTGAAAAATTTAAAAACTAAAAAGATTTTTAAAACCATGAATTTTTTAAAATATCTTAAATTATAAGAAAATCTATATTTTTATCCTTTAAATTAATTAAATTAAGCTCAAAACTCATTTTAAATTATAAATTAAAAATTTTAAATGGACTTGATTTATTAATATTCTCAATCAAATCCAATTTTTGCCTTTAAAAGAATAATTCACTTTATCAAATTCTTAGATTTTGTTATTGAAATGTAAAAAGTTGTATGATGGTTATAAAATAATTAAACTTTACTTTTTTTAATTTTATTATTTTGAATCTCAGCTTTGCTTCTCTTCAACGTTGGGTAGCCTTTTTTTACCAACTTATTTCCCACCAAAGTCAAGTGGAATATTTATATATATATAAAATAACATAATAAATTAAAAAATAATAATAATGGTCATGGTGGGTGAGAATTCTCTAACCGTCCACGCTGGACCCATTTCAAAATCATTCAAATCAAACGGTCCAGAAGTTTTCTTTAAAAATAATAAAAAAAGAGCGAGTGAGGGAGAGAGAGAGTAAATGGTAAAGAGTAGTGGAGTAGAAAAGAGAGATAGAGAGAGGTTGAGAGGTTTTTGTTTTTTGAAAAAAGTGAAAAAGACAAAATGGATCGAAGCAACGGTGAGAGAGAGAGAGAGAGATAGAGAGAGAAGAGAACAAATGCCCCCCACCACCAACAAGCCTTGCCCTTCTCTCTCATCTCACACCTCATCTCATCCTCCATTGTTGCTTCTTTTAACCTAAAAAAGCAAACCAAGAAGAAGAAGAAGAAGAAGAAGAAGAAGGTTCATTAACGTGAACAACTTAATATTGTATTGCGTGTTTGTGTTGTTGTAGTAACAGTAGTGTTGGTAGTAGAGACTGTAGTGTAGTGTTAGTGTTGACGAGAGTGAAGAAAGAGAAATAGAAGAAGAAGTATTTCCAGATGCAATTGAAATGGGGAAAGAAGAACAACTGCAGCTGCAGCAGCAGAGCAATGGCGATGGAAGCGGAGGCGACGCCGGAGGTCCACCTCATTCTACGCCCATTTTGTTCTGTGAGGCTTGCTCCTTGGGATTGTCGAGAATCTACGGCCACTTGAGTTTCAGATGTGTTTTTTTTGTCCTTCTTAGTTTTTCTCTCTTGGTCTCTGGGATCTTTTTAATTCTTCCTTCTCATACTCCCCAATCTCGTGATGATAGCTTCGATGCTAAAGCCTCCATTAAGCTCAGTGGTACTCTCTCTCTCTCTCTCTCTCTCTCTATCTCTCTCTGTCGGTTCTTTTTTTTTTTTTTGGTTCTTCTAGATTTTGATTTGCATCACCCATGTGAGCAATTGGGTTTGCTTATAGATTAGGGTTTCTCACGCTATTAACATCTGGGTGAGTATTGTTAGGCTAATTGTAATTGTTTCAAGCAGTCAATCGAGGACAGTAAATGGGTTTCCTGTATTCTAATCCCACTCAGATTTGATCCCGCTGGTCATTTTCTGTTCATATAATTCCAGGTTTTCTTGCTATAATGTTGCTATTTTACTTGTTGGTACTTCTTGTAACTTAATCATGACTGTCTGCTTGTGATCCCGGATGTTGTAGTGTTTAGGGCATGTTACAGAGTTAAATTGCTGCAAGAAGGTTTCTTCGTACTTAAGTGAAAGGAATGGGAGAGTAAGTGCTGGAAGTTATTAGAGTGTGCAATATTCAGATCCTTACACATCAAATAGTACTATGCTGTCTTGAGTTTAATCATTCTACAAGCTTCTTAGATCTTAAGCTTCGTAGGCCTTTTATGTTAAGTTGTTTCTTCAGTAAGTGTCAATTATATGTTTCCAAATATATGAAGGCATTAAACATATGGTTTATTCAATGTTGTTAGAATGGCAGCATACAAAGATACTCTTGTGAATGTGGTGCACATGCATGTTGAATCACAATACATAGACTTACATGCCATCTCAATGGAGTCTGCAAAGGAACTAGGTTTTATTGCCTTGTGTTGCTTTCAATTTTTTCTATTAAATTGCAGTCAATTTTTTCTAAATATGGCTCCTTCGCCTTACTGATTCTGCTTCTTTCTGACTTATTTCCTCATCTCATATCTTGGCCAACTGGCATTTCAAAGAAAACCAAATATATGCTAATTGTAATTAGTGATGGTAGTAGGGGGTTGGATCAAATAGGCCATTGATCGGATCTCTTTCACGGTATACTGCAGCTTTTAGATTACTGTTTCCTTTAGTTTCCAAAGTTGTGGTTTGCCAAGGGTTTGGGTTTGAATCTTCATTATGCCTCACCATATTTTATGCTCCTCATTTCTTCACTTTGGTTAATTTTGTCCTTCTTTTTGCCATTCATGTAGGCTTAGAAGAGCACATGTACTTGTGTATGTGAATACTTTTCGTCTCACTTTAATCTTCTGTGCTTTATATCTGATAGATATTCATTCTCAGCATCAACAAATTATGCTGTGTGTTGACGGAATTTTTTATCTGAATTCATGTATTTTCTCATGTCAATGATCTGTTCCACTGAGATTCTTGAGATTCTTACTATAGTGTTTTTTTTTTCTTTTCATTTCCCAGCTTCAGTGCAGGCATCTTTCAAATTACAAAAGCCAGTCTCACAGCTTGTTCCTCACATTGGAGAATTGGAATATGATATCTACGAAGAAATAGGTGTACCTTATTCAAAGGTCTTATTTATACTTTCGCTCCCATTTGGCTGTATCTGAGTCTTGAATCACTTGGACACAGCTAAATGCTATTTTCTTTTACAGGTGGCTATCCTCTCAATGCACCAATCAGGTGCATTTAACTGGACAAATGTGGTGTTTGGTGTTCTTTCTGATCCAATAAATGTTCCTCTAAATCCAGTGTCTCTAAGTGTGCTAAGGTCATCTTTAATTGAGCTGTTCCTTCAGCAGTCAAATCTGACTTTGACAAACTCGACGTTTGGGCAGCCGATCATGTTTGAGATTTCGCTATGTCCAGGTGGAATCACGATAATCCCAATGCAATATGCTTCCATCTGGCAATTACCACAGATCCTTTTTAATTTTACACTCAACAATTCCATATCTGACGTACTGGATAATGTCATTGAGTTGAAGGATCAGTTGAAGTATGGATTGCGTCTAAGGTCTAATGAGGTATAACAGCATTCTACAAATATCTGCAGATTTTGCCTTGTAATTCTGAGCTTTTCTTTCTACATCAAATTGTGTTATCGTATAAGCATTTGCCAAATATTTATTCACATGATGTTGATTGTAATATTACAACTGAAGCCTTCTTTGTATCCCTCATACTGGGACAAATTTGCACTCATGATGGCATGACTTTACTGAATTGTCTTATATAAATTCAATTACTCACTGAGAACGGGCTTCAAGTATTTTGGTGGGTCTGATGGCCGCTAAAGTTTTTTTTATGCAATTTGAGCCGTCGAACCTGTCTAGATTTGGTGCTTGCTATTTGAAAGTTTTTAAACTCCTTTGTTCTTTCTTGTGCAGAATGTATTTGTGCAATTAACAAACACAGCAGGCTCTACAACACTTCCACCAGTTATTGTTCAGGCTTCAGTCATGTCAGGTTCAGGAAGCCTTCTACCACAGAGGTTAAAGCAGCTGGCTCAGACAATCTCAGATTCTCCTGCAGAGAATCTGGGCCTTGATAACTCAGTATTTGGAAAAGTTAAGGGAGTTATTTTGTCGTCATACTTGAAAGGTCTTCATGCTACTTCTCCGACTTCTTCACTGCCTCCATCTCCAAATCACGGTTATTACACAAAACCGGCAATTTCACCTTCTCCTACTTCTGTTCCTTCTCTTTCTCCTGCGTCCTCTCCCGATCACACTCATCCATATGCAGCGAGCCCCAAAAGTGGTTCCCATAAATACGCTGGTATTGTAAATTCTCCTGCACCTTCCTCAGGAAGAGCTAAGCCACCTTATCCTTGTCCATATCGCCGTCCTCGATTTCCGCCAAGCTCTGCTCCATCTCATTTTGACCAAGCTCCTAACATGCATCCAGTGGGTCCCCGGTCACAATTGCCTCCAGCTTTATCTCCATTACCATCAGCATCTTACGGTCCTAGTCCAGGAGAAGCAGCAGAATCTCCATTGCTTGCCCCACTTCAATCGACACCATCTCAATCACCATCTCTATCGTCCTCATGTAAGTTATAATTCTCGAGTTATAAGTTTTATTTTCCTATTGTAAGTTCTCACGGCTTGATTACCTTCGTTTATGGTGCATATTTACACATTGCTTATGCCATTTTCCTGCATCTGCATTGCTTGCTACCTCAATCAACCCATTCTCCATCACCTTGGTGTAAGCTGTAATTCTTGAGTTATAAGTTCTATTTTCCTGTCATTTGTTCTTATGACCTGATTATTGACATATATGGTGCATAATTACACATTACTGCATCTGCAAGTTGTTGATAGTTGTGACTCCTGAATTCATGATTAACTGCATGAAATCAATTACGGACTCCTGAATTCCTGCATCTTCAAGACAACGTTTAGTCAAGATATTCTATTTGGCCTTTCATATGGTGTTTCCTACTCTACATAATTTTTAGAGTTTAACTGTTTTTAGTCCTAATTCTCTCTCTAGTCTCACTCTCTTGTTATTGTTAGTGATCTATTTGGTGTTGTTAACCTCAATTCATCCAAGGGTGTGTTTCTTTGCCCATATATTTTAGGTAGTCTCTAGATAGTGTCCCGCTCATCTAACTCTGCATTTAATTTTACTTTGATGATCGCCTCCTGAGGATTATTCTTAAAAATCTGTTGCAATCCAATGTGCAGACACTAACAACAGCTTGGACCTAAATATTTTGATTATATAATTTTTTAAGGAAAGTAGATTATGTAATTTTGAATTCCTTGAAAACATATATAATATAATATTTCGTGCCTGTTGGAGTATAACAGAAATCCAAAAGAATTGGAAAGCTATTGGAAAATTTCTTCAAAGTTTTTAATCCAACTTTTTGATTCATGGGAGGGGAAGGGAGCTGGGTGCTTCAATCTTGTTAGTTTATTGTTGAAGTCTTACTATATCAACGACACAGGATTTGAGAATATGCTTTTGTGACCGTGGTTCCACACGTGGGTCTAGTATGAGTAGTTGGGAAAAGTGAATATCGATTGAGTGGTTCTGCAGTAGAAAAAACATGTTGAACGCTTGCTTATTACTTTTGGTCTTTCTATGGAGAAGGGTAGCGATCTTCTAAAGGAAGCTTTTTGGATGCCAAAGGTTAAGATTTCTCTGAAGAAACATTTATGTAAAAGTCTGGGCTTGGTGCTAACTCTCTCTCTCCCTCTCCCTCTGTTGATTTTGTCTCTACACAATTGGCTTGTTTCTGACTTTAGCAGGTGAATGACCTCTTTTACTATCTGGGAAAACGAGAAACCTGGTCTTGATTATCAAGCTAGTAGATAGATCAGTTCTATTCCTTAGACTAAAATCTAACATTTCCACTTCCAAACCCGTAGCTGAACGAAAACAATAGACATGGATTTTTAGATCTATTTTAGATGGAGTTCTCCAACATATTTAGGAAACTATCTTCCTTTTAAGGCTTGTTAACAGTTCTGTTAGAAACAAGGTAAATGGTTCTTACTGTGGGAAAAGACTTGTTTTTCAGGAAACCTAAAGTTGTTTAATCTGAAATCTGCTCCGTGCACAAGCTTAAGTAATGGAATTTCCTTTGTTCATTAAGGATTCTTGATTGCTTTAAGTCAAAATCAGTTACAATATTTTTGCAGCTTATATGAAAATAACTTGGGGATACATATTTCATAGGGTACCAAAGTTGGATATGTCTGAATTCCTAACAAAGCATTAATCTAATTTGTTCGTGTCACTTAGTAGGGTTGTTAAGATGTTCGTCAAATATAGATCTTATACTATAGTCAATGATGGTTTATCATTCGATTTGCCTTCGAACTGTAGACTGTTTGATATGAAAATCTAGTGTAATGTTTAACTTCAAAATTACCAAGCTAGACCGTCCACATATGACTGGATATAGTTCGTTTTGGCAGTCTGAATGATTTTCTACGCTCTTAGTCATAGAACTGAATTAGTATAGTAGGTTATGAATAAGAAACAGTGACATATGTTTGTTTTACATGCCATATTCTCACATGGAAGTGCTTAACAGCCATTATATTTGTTATATTCTCCGTGAAAAAGATATATGTCTCTAGTTGTTGAGAATGTCAAGTTCTTGTCATTCACAATAAACAACATAATTCTTATGCTTATGTGTATCCTGGCTCTTTGTGATGGAGCACTTCCTGCACCTTAATCTTATATGGATAGTTGAACTTGGTTCCTGCTATTTCTTTTAGTTGATACTTCTTATAAGATATGGTCATGACAATCATAATTCATTTCGTTATCCTTATTACGGCCAAATCGCTAAAACATTGTTGGATACTTTTCTGCAGCTGATGCAAGCCATTTGTACAGCGGGATCTCACTACTTGGGATTTCTGGACTTTGGATCGTTCTTCTTTTTTGTCGTCAGCTGCATTGATTTTAGAATGTGGCCCAGAATTTCTGAGGCAGAGGTTGGGAGATGATGTTATGAACCCAGTTTTGTTGCAGTTTGGCAATATTTCTTTGCCCATGGCCACGGTGGTCTGGTCCCGGTCCCGGTCCTGGTCCTTGACATATGTATGTAAATGCAAACTGAAGATGAATTGATGGTCGAAGCCAAAAAGTGGCAGGCCTCACATCTCACTTTTAGGTATGCTATGCAAAATTAGGGAAAAAAAATGTAATTTTTCTTTTTCATAAGGGAAAAATCTCTGAAGAGAGAACACTTGGGAAGCACAGAATACTTGCAAATTTAGGGAAGAACCATTGTTTCTTTTATGCTTCAAATGTAAGGTATATAAAATATATATATGTAAGCAACCCTCCTTCCAACTAAACCATCCCCACTTGTATTGGAACCCAGAGCAAGAAGTCAAGTGCAAAACTTTCTCAAATCATTTGGTTTGCACTCCTCTCTTCTTATTTTCTATGCTTGAGATATTGAGATGTTGTATGACCAAAATGGACACCATTTGGGTAAACATTTTAAGTTGTAATTCTAAGTTGTGTTAGTTCGTTCCAATTTTAGACTGAGTTTGGATCTGGTTCGGTCCGTCCAATTGTCATATTCTAATGTTAATTTCCATCCTATTGTCGTATTTAATGTCACTTATATTTAATTAGAAAGATGGCTCTTACTAGATTTCTTTAATTTTGTAACATATACTTCCTTTTTCTTAGATATATCTTTGTATTTGTTCCCTTTTTTTTCCGTAACGGAAGAATTCAATCACTATCTTTTGGATACACATTGGGTAAGCTTTTGGATTGATGCAATAACTTGCAAATTACACCAATCGGGTATTCCGTACTAGGCAAGCCCTATACGAGAGATTCGATAGTGAAAGTGTAGGTAGAGGGATTTGAACACAGGGCTTTTTGACTCCATGTCTCCACATTCTATCAACTCTCCCGTTTTTAAAATTTTAAAAATAATTTATTTCAATTTTTCAAAAAAACCTTTTTTTCTTGGACTCGTGTTAAAAATAACAACAAAAGTGTTATAAAAATTAATAATTATCTTAAATTATTAATTTGAGTTAAATTTAACTAGTTCAAATCGAATTTAAAAGCTAATTTGAGATACTATATTAATAACATATGATTAATCCATATCTGTTATTCATATTACACGTGTTTCATTGTTATTTTTTAACCGAAGTCTAAAAAAAGTGTTTTTTTCTAGAATTTTAAAGAATATGAAATTCTTCTAAAGCTTAAAAAGTTTGTCTTCAATAATTTCTGAGTATAAATAGATTCCAATAAAGATAAAAAGAAAGAAACTTACGTATAATATATGTATTCACATGAAATAACAGGACAAATAAAAAACTCTCCAATATAATTTAAAAATAAAAATTAATATGTGAATTAAAAAAAAGGGCATATTAAATAGTAGATCGTAGAAGGTATCCTCAACAGCCTGCACATGTTAGCCTAAAACATGTAGAATAATTGAGCAAGCAAGAAATAATTATTTTCCATTTATATAAAACAATTTTAAAAATTAAATTAAAATTGAAGAAATTAAACTTTTAATTGATTACTAAATGTAAGGATGACAATGAGTTAGCTTATGGGCTTAAATTTAGGCATTTTCAATGAACTGACTCTTACAAGCTTGAGGTCCAATTTTTTTGAGTAAAACGATATCGTTTCGTTTAGAAGAGTTAGGCTTGGGTAGGTCTGGGTTTGGGTAACTTAGACTCGAACTCAATTAAAAAAGAAGTTGTTTTAAAACTTTAATTTTAGAAAATTAACATGACTGACCTATGGACTGACTCATTGCCGTCTTTAACTAAATGTATAATTAAATATGTGGATAATATACAATTAAAAATTAAAATCGGTATCTAATTCCAGAAAATTCGACTTAAATATTAATAATTTAGTTTTTTATAGATCTTGATGACCTATTATTTACAATAAATTAATACCTAAATTGCTAAAATATTTTCACAAAAATTAGAAAATATTAAATAATTTTTTTAGTTTTATCTCTCTTATATTTTTAAAATTAATGAAATATATAAATTCAAAGTTGATAAAATTGGAAGAAGGGCTGACCTGTATGCCTGGCTATGTAGCTATTATAAAATGAGCCAAGACCTCCACCAAGGATTATTAGCTGCATGATTTAATTAGAAATAAACTTTGAAAAGCTAATTTCTAGTATTTATTATTAAAAATAAAATAAAATAAAATAATTAATTTAAATTTAAATTTTATCAAAAGACCAATGTATTATTTTCTTTATATCATATTTGTAAGTGAACTATAATCTTAATTAATTTTATATCGAGAAAATTTATAGTAATTATTGAATAATTAAAATTAGTAACAAGTCAGGTCGGATCAAACCCGGATAAAATATGAATACTCAAATTCAAACTCGATAATTTTTTTTATCATCCTTATGGACGATGTTTTAAAAATTAAACCAAAAGTCAAACCGATAAAACAAGAGGTTTAATATTTAAAAGATTTAACCGATATTAAACAGTTATAAAATTGAATAAAGATTAAATAAAATTAAAGAATTTGAAATATAATTGAAAGAAATTATCTTTATTTATCAAAAAATTTGAAATTTAATAAAAAAGCTGTTACATGAAAATTAATTGATTTGTTTTAGTTTACAATAATTTATTAATTAACCAAAATTGATCGATTAATTAATAAATTGATCAATTTTTAATAATAATAATTATTAAAATAAATCAAATCAAAAAGTTAAAAACTACACAGAAAAAATGAAAAATTCCAGGATTTTACGGTTGGATCGGTCGAACCCGTTTATGGATAACATTCAAAGTATAAGAAACTGTATGGAAAATCATGTCTAAGTTAAAAAGAGGCAAATGAATTCAACAACAGGACACAGATTCTCAACAATGGAAAATAGAAAAAATAGAAAAAGAAAACAAATAGTTCCGAACTCACCTCCACCATTAATGGCATTTGCCCTTCTGTCTAAGAAATATGAGTATGTCTGTGAAGTCCATACAAAAACTGCCCGAAATGGAGACACCGTGACCGAGACCAACTGATTCCTCAGCCACCTAATGCCGTTCCTCACATCTTCCAGTCCTAGCAACAGCTCCATATTTACTTCTCCAAAAGCATCCGAAAAGGCCATCTCACGTCCACCGCCTACGGCGGAGCGGCAGACAGGACAAGTGTCGTGCATGGCCAACCAAGGAAGTATGCAGTCCGAATGATAAAAATGCTTGCATGGCAACTCCCTAGCCTCGACTCCGATCACAAACTCCTCTTTGCAAACAGGGCACTGACTGTCCTTCACCAAATGCTCTTGTGTAACCCTTATCACCTGCAATGCTTCAATGGCTGAAGCCGTGGCAGGAGGTGGCCCTGCAGCTGGTAGGAGCTGCTGCCCGGAGTTCTGTGTCTCAACGTCGAACTCACTCGCTGCGTTCACAAAACTTTCTTCGTCTCCTTCAAGTGGAGAACCAGAAGCTTGTGGTGTTTGTGGAGGAGTGTTACCAGATTGCAGGAACTGAAGGGTGATCCATTCTCCATTATCAGACGGTAATTCCCATCGGATTCTTCTACCACCATTGTCTGGAAGTCCCATCGGAGAAGGTTGCAGGGTGATGAAGTTTGGTCTGGAAACGTCGAGCTCGTGATACAACACGGCAGAGCAATAAGGACACAAGATTACAAGAGGGGTTGCGGAGGCAAAACTTACCACACGGCGGCAGTTTTGGCACCAAAAGTAATGGAATATTCCCCTTCTTCGACTTCCATTGATGGTGAGACGAGGAAGAGGGGTGAAGGAAGACATATTATGAATTGGGTGTGTGTTATTAATGGAAGAAAATGATTTTGTTCGATTGGAGGAGAAGATGATAATGATTGATTGATAAGTAGAGAGAAAAAGGAATGGCTTTTGAAGGGCAGAGGAAGAGATTCTGTCTCTCTGTTTGGTATATGCTTTTTGCCATTTTCTTTTTCTCTTCTTCACCAAGCAAAGGATGATTGAGAAACAATGGCAAAGTTATTAGCTTATAATGCATGCTTCTTTGCTTCAATTTTAGATTTTAATTGAGTTATAAAGGGAGAGATTCTACTTTTAATTATTTTATAATTACAATAGATCATATTGAAAATAAAAAATAAGTCAAATTAGCCTGAGGTATTTCGAACCTGACTATCTCAAGCTTAGGCCTCGACAAAAGTCGCAGGTCTGGGCTTGAGCTTGAGTGGGCCTAGCTTGCCATCCGTACAATTCTCTGTCCTTTCAATCACCTCTGTTATAAAATTGAGGTTAAGACTTTTATATTATGATTATATTTGGTAATTAGTAGGTTGCATTAATTATTAGCTGATTCTATTAGCAGTTAGTTGATTATATCAGTTGATTTGATCAGTAGATAATATCAACTTTAATCAAAGATATTTGGTAAAATTAGTTGTTTAGTTTTAGCTATTGATGAGTAAAATGACTTAAAAGAGTATAATTTAAAATTTTTTTAAGGGCATGAATGTTATATTTCTTAGTAGTTCGTTGAATATTTTTATAAGAATTTAGAATTTTGATATTTAATTTTACAAAAATTATGTTTATAATTTAATAATAATAATAATAATAATAATAATAATAATAATAATAATAATAATAATAATAATAATAATAATAATAATAATAATCCTACGTTAAATTCTCTATTAATGTTGATGATACAACGAGCTATATTATCTTATTATTTTTCATATAATATGTATGAATTTTATTATTTAATAAATTAAAATATCTATAATTATAGTATGACACAAATACGATAAATAGTAGTTACATACTAAAAATATTAATTTGACAAGACTCTTTATGTTCCAAAACTCAATATTATGGTATTTTTAAATGTAAACTAATATTATAAAATTAAATAAAGATTAAAAAGTTTAATTAACTACTTTATTATATTTTTCCAAATTTTAATACGATAAAAAAAGCCAACTTTGAAAACACAGACCAAAAGGAGAGAGTAAAGTTGAGGGTAATAATGTCATTAGACATATAGCTAACTCCAAAAGCTCCTTAAGAGGACTATTTAGAAATCAGATTATAAGAATTAAATAAGTTAACCAATAAGTCATTCATCAAATACATCAATAGTCATTCACCAAACACACCAATAACTTTTTAAGATGGTCAAAAAGCTAACTTTTAGTTAATAAGTTAAAAAAGACTGATAAGCTGCTTGCCAAACACCTCCTATATGTTACAAGATAAGGTAACATATAACTGTTTCTATCCAGGAAAGGATCCTGAAACAAGAAAGGATCCTGTTCTTTAGCTTGAAAGATATGTGATCGTGAAATAGGAATTAAGTTGAACAGAATTCACCGAGTGGTAGAGTTGAAGAAACCCTTTTTTATATATATATATTTTAGATATGAAACAATACGTTGCTGCAAAAATATAAAAAAATGAAATATTAGATTAAATCACTATGTATGGTATGAAGTGCCTAAACAAGAATTATTGAATAGTAAGCTACTAAAACTAAAAATGCATGAACTCAAATTTCATAAACTTACTTTGGTCAAAGTAGATGTTACCGTCTAATTGTCCCTCATCGGTAATAAAAGAGACTAATATGAATTTATTGGATTATGGGCTCTCCCACCCTTCAAGCTAGCTTTTGCCTTTTGAGGCTAGTTTTCCTATAAATTTGTAGCAGTTGGCATTAGAACTAACACCATTTCTTCAAGTCCTCGTGCCACACCCATGAGTGGTAACGCCAGCATTGCAGTGTTTGTTCGGGACTAGAAAAGGTCTAGCGCATAGTTAGCTTGTCAGTACGTGGGTAGTGACACTAGTCTATCAATGTTCGCCTGTGGCTAGAAATGATCTAATTGTCTCACAACTGGTGCCTAAGTTATGAAGCGTAGTGGGATGTTATAGTTTAATTGTCTTACATCGATAATAAAAGAGACTGATATAGAATTTATAAGCTTATAAGCTCTCCTCCCCTTTAAGCTAGCTTTTGGGGATGTTCTCCTACAAAACTTGTACCACGGGACGACTTTTCACCCTCCCACCCCTCTGTTTTTTACGTGACTTTGACAAAAATCAACTTGTTAATTGTTCTGTTCTCGTATTTCATCCTACCCATCTTATTGCTGGATATTATATAGAATATCAGAAAATCAAATTGAGAGAGAATCAAAGTCTATCTGACTTCATCCGAATGAAGAATATTTATACTGTACATGTGAAGAATGAAGAACTATCTGAACTTAACTAACGACATCATATATAATTCTAATATTGAAAGACGTATTAGGATATTATGAAGTTCCTCTGTTTATTAATGTATTCTATTATTAGAGCAGAACAGGAACATCGTCATTTTCATTTTCTTGAAAGGCGAAACTAACGCCAGAGCAGAGGGGAGCAGGATCGTTAAACTTTCCTCAATGAAAGTTTCCGACTGTTCACTTTGCAATTCCTCTAAATTCATTACTGAAATTTTGCATAAATTTTTATGCAATGTTTAATTCTACAAAGTAAAATTGAAGCGACCAACAACTCTTTTTTTTTTCTCTTATGATGAAAAGAAAAAACAAACTAACAGAAGCGATAGACATTATTATTTAAAGGAAGTAACAGAGCTAATCGGAGGAAGGAAACAGAACAGAAGCAGAAGACGGAAACGGAGCAAGAACAGAGAGAGAACAGAAACAGAGCAAGAAACAGAAAAAGGAATCATACAGAAACACAATTGAAAAATAAGAAATTTATGGGTTATAATATTTAACGATATAGAAGGAAAAATCTATTTGGTTCTTCGGCACTAGAAATGTCAATGGGCCTACCATGGACCAGTTTTACGACGGGCTGCTATGGCCCGACTGGTCAATGGCGAGCTGCCAATTCGGCCTATCATTTTTTTTAAGAAAAACTTCCAAAATGGCGTTATTTTGGAAGTAATGACTAGGCTGGCCCGTGCCTCACCAAACCATGGCTTGTGGCTTAGGCCAAAATCGGGCCTGGTCGAGCAGACCGGGCCCTTGTTGACATCTCTATTTAGCACGAACTTTTATAGTAAAATTTAATTGTTAGAATCATGTATATATCTTATTCTTTTTACTTGATGTTTTTATGAAATTATTATTTACTATATAATAACATTGAAATATTTTGTAATGTTCTTAATTTTATACTTGTATAATAATTAAATGATCTTTTTAATATTAATTGTAATTATTATTTTTTGTAAAATATCTGAAAATAATATTAATAAAAATAAATACAAGGTTGATATAGAATTATAAATTATAAATTATAAATTATTGAAGAACTATTTTGTAATTTTAAAAAAATTCATGAATTATTTTATAAATTTTAAAATTACTCAAAATGGTATAAGATATTGAGCGATCTCAGTACACTATCTTACCAGAACTATCCTCATTTTGTTTAACCTTCTCCAAATCCACGTTGGGTTTACTTAAATGTGCTTCAATTTTTTCAAATGCCATGTTTTTCCCAAAGATAAAACAAATAAACGAGTTGAGCTTTGTTGACCAAATTGTTCTACAATAAGCTAGATGGCCTTCGTGGACGATATCTATCATCGAATATATATGAATCAAATGATGGACTCTCTAGCCAACATTATTATTTATTAGGATTCGTATTATTATTATTTAATATAAATGAAAGTGAAATTTTGTAATCTATATCTATGTTGTTTCAGGTAAATTCATCACCCACAAATGCATGAGAGTTACGTTCCAATGTATTTCGGTGAATATTTGAAGAAAGTGAATAAGTTTTTCTTTGTTTCTTGTAAAAACTTTCTGAAATGAATTCATGTTTACTCTGTCTATTCTATGGTTGGTATTAGGATTGGTGAATGGGGTGATCATGTCACATTGCAAGCCGCTGTAGACTCTGTACCGCAATTTCCAATCTTTCAATGTGTCCTTTTCATTTTACCAATTTTCTCTATGTTTCTCTGATTTTATTTGCTTACTGGAACATACAAAAGTTATGTTCTTGAGACTTAACTTTTAAATTTATGCAAGCTTTGTGTCAGTTTTGTTATGTTCTTTCTTATTTGGAAGCATTTTGCATTAATGACTAATGCACCTTGCCACCTAATTGCAGTATGGAATAAAGATATTTGTTATAACATCATTCAAGGATACAATTTACATTAAGATCTTGCCACACTTTCAAAAGTCCGAACGAGGAAAGGTTACGTGAATGATTTTCCGATTCCCTTTTCAGATTTTTGTTCTTGCAAGTGATCTTTAACGAAAGGAAAGCCGAAATTTCAGTGGATCATCTCTTCTAGTCTTATAGCAACAAAGATTCTGTCTGATAATGGATCCTTTACATGCAGTTATTTGCTTGAGCTTTTGGGTAGAGGTACACTATAGTTCGATATATCCAGAAGGAGGTATAATTCAATATATCCTGAAGAAGGTAAAACAATCTGGGACTGAATATTTATCAGATTAGTTTTGAAATGAATGACATACTTGCCTTATGACATATCACAAGCATGAAATCTCTGTGTTCTCTAATCTTATGAGCTTTGCATATGCTCCTATGATTGAATTTAGTTCCAAACTTTAGATTTGTTTTTCGGCAGAGAGCATGCATACTTTGCAGTTTGTAGTTTCTTATTGTTCTTGTCTCATTTGTTTTCCAGAGCTACCTCTGATGGATACTAGGAAGAAGAAATGGTGGATGCTTGGAAGCTAAAGCCAAGAATGTCTAGTGGCAAATGTAGCATTGAAGAGCCTTCATTCTGAATTTGAGTACCATTGGTGCTTCTGCTACATTACTTCCCCATTCTTTTGTGCATATGAAATTTACTGTGCCCTCTATTTGTACATATTCAGGCTGTTTTTTTGATCAATTTCTGATTTCTTTTTACCTCTTCTGGATGTATACAGCTTGCTAGTGTATACATGTAGATAAATTATTTTCATGTGCTGATCCAAACTTGATCCGACTCACTGATCTGACTTCAAACCATGAATTATTGTCAGATCCTGACACAAAACCAATATGCCTGTCAAAGTAACATAGCTTCCTGACAAGAACAAATTGCCTAGAGTAAAAAGTTTGTAAAATCTGTCAATATGTATTGACGACGATTATTGAGAAATCAGATAGGTACTTTTAAAAGAAAAATTTGTAGGAACCAGCGACTAGTGTTTGTTTTGCCCTTTGAAACTCTTACTAAAATCCATTCCACAATTGAAAAGTAAAATAAAAAATATGTATAACTCCCCTTGGATTGGATACTCCAACAGTTGAAAAGTAAATTTCATCATCTTCTATTTGGACAGGAATAACGCCGCACATTTTGACTATCAGATGTATGCAACCACACACATCATCTTCTTTTTGGACAGGAATAACGCCGCACATTTTGACTATCAGATGCTCTTTCGACAACTTCAAGTCAAGGGATTGTCTTCAATAATACATATAAGCTTACGAATGCCCATTTTCTAGTATTATACAGCTTCCACAATCCACTCTCTTCCTTCAATAATAATGGCTTATTCTTCTTCTTCGTCTTTGGCCTCTCACCGATTGAAATACGATGTCTTCTTGAGCTTCAGGGGTGAAGACACTCGTGGCAATTTCATCTGCCATCTCTATGATGCTTTGTGCCGAAAGAATATCTTAACCTTCTATGACGACGATGGTATCACAAGAGGAGAAGAAATTGCTCAGTCACTACCTCGAGCAATCCAAGATTCCACTGTTACTGTCCTTGTTTTCTCAAAAGACTATGCATCTTCCAGCTGGTGTCTTGATGAGCTTGCAGAGATCATCGAGCGTCACCGAATCCATCGACAGGTTGTCCTACCTATCTTTTATAACGTAGATCCATCCCATTTAAGGAAACATTCCCATGATATTGCTGCAGCTTTTGATAAACACGAGCAAAGTCCTAAGAACGCACACAAGATTAAAAGGTGGAAGGAGGCCTTGAGCACAGCTGCCACTCTATCTGGGTTTGATTCTAAGAAGTTCAGGTAGGTTTTAGGTTGTATGGTAAATCCAAGTAAAGGCTTCTTTTGCTTTTCATTCATTTAAATGGGGTTTCATTATTTACAGGAATGATCATATGCTTATTAAAGAAATCGTTGAAGACATTTTTAAAAAGCTGAACCAATCGAGGACGTGTGATGATATTGGGCACTTGGATGGAATGGACTCGCGCATTGAGAAAATAAAAAGAGTATTTACTATTGACCCATGCAAGATTAATATTTTTGGAATTTGGGGGATGGGCGGTGTTGGTAAAACTACTACCGCAGAAGTCATATATGATATCATGTCTCCTAAATTTGAAGGTTGTTGCTCTGTGCATAACGTGAGGCAAAGAGCAGAAGCGATTGGTTTGAGGAACTTACTGGAAGAACTTGTTTCAAAAGCATTGGGTGAAGAAAATCATGTTAAAAATATGTTTAGTGGAGCACTCAGGCTATCTCCTAAAAAAATGCTTTGTCGCAAGAAGATGTTAATTTTTCTTGACGACGTGGATGATCCACTCCAATTAGAATATTTGATTGGAGATCCATGTTAGTTCAGTGCAGGAAGCATGATTCTTATTACAGGTAGAAATAAGCAAGTATTTGGAGGGAGGAATGGTTTTATTTATAAAGTTGAACCACTGAATTATTATGATGCCCTCCATCTTTTCAGTAAGAGTGCTTTCAATCAAAAATACCCAAGAGATGATTACGTGCCTTTGTCAAATTCGATTGTGGAATATGCACAAGGCAATCCTTTGGCTTTGAAGGTTTTAGGTTCCACCTTAAATGGGAAAAATTGGAACGAGTGGAAAGGTGCATTGTGTCAATTGTCAAAAGTTCAAAATAAGAATATCCAACAAGTGCTACAAACAAGTTACAATGGCTTGACTAGAGTGGAGAAGGATGTCTTTCTTGATATTGCATGTTTTTTCAAACATGCAAGGCAAATATATGTTAATGAAGATATTTTGAGGAAACTATACAAAAGCAGTGGGTTTAATATAGATATTACATTAAGTGTTCTTATAGACAAGTGCCTCCTTACTTCAAAATATCCATTGAACATGCATGATTTGTTACAAGAAATGGGAAAAGAAATCGTTCGACAAGAAGCTAAGTATTCATACCAACGTAGCAGATTATGGGATCCTCAGGATATTTATGAAGTATTTGCGGGAAATAAGGTAAGATATTTAAAAAATATTGTTTAATATTAATAGTCTTTTATAATTCCTAATTTATTGAGAAAAATTGTTTTTTGTCATAATAACTTATCTATATATATTTCGGGTGTCTTTTGTTAGGAGGCTGAAGCTGTGGAAACTATCACTTTGGACTTATCTAAGATAAGAGAGATGGATTTAAATCCAAGAGTGTTTATGAAGATGCCTAACCTTAGATTTCTCAATTTTTATGGAGAAAGTAATCTATATCTTTCTCAAGGTCTTGATTATCTTCCTAATACTTTACGGTACCTAAGGTGGGATAAGTATCTATTAGAATCTTTTCCACCTAATTTTCAACCAGAGAATCTTGTAGTACTTGAATTACCAAGCAGCAACATCAAACAATTATGCAACAAAGCCAAGGTACGATAAACAATTTATAAATTTACTATATAAAATTGTAATTAATACTAGATTGGATTTTTTAATCATTTTGTTATTTTTGTTAATGACAGGAAGATTCTTTGGTATCTCAAATTAAATATGGGATTGTTAATGGTTTTCTAAGATTAACGTCCCTAAGTTTAGTACAGAACAAAAGCATAACTCAGCTTCCCAACGGTAGAAGTGGATTTCTAGAAGCTCTCGAAGTTCTTGATCTTCGCAATTGTTCAAATTTGAATATATTTCCAGAAATTTCAAGCAACATAAGGAGGTTGTGTTAGACAATTTTAGCTCCAAAGGGCAATTTTGTCTTTGTCTCCGATTTTGGACAGTATTAATTGTGATTTTGTTTTTAAATAAATTACCGGTTAAGGCACGCAATTTGATCCAATTAAAGG
>JAOSBN010000178.1:1897174-1937731 GCA_027563595.1 Erythroxylum suave | reverse complement strand
CAAACACTTGGAGAGCATAACAAAACTGAAGACATATAATAATAAGAAGAACACAGTTGAGGCCATCTATCATAAGAGAAACAAAACCACATCCAACTCTCACATATTGATTCGACACTCTTGGAACTGAAATGAAAATAACCATTAACCAAACCATAAGAACGTACCTTATTAAGCAAACGTTGGCTGGTTATTGGTGGTGGGAGTGACGGCGGCAAGGCCTCGCGACGGAGAGGGAGTCGGCAGCTGGAGCGACGGAGATGGGGGGAAGTGGGAGACCAGAGAGACAGAGGCGGCAGGTGCGGGAGAACTGAGAAGCAGAAGAGATTCGTAGAGAATCAGAGATGAGTAGCGAAATGACGTCATTTTCTATAATGGAAAAACGACCCCTTGTCCTCACCTCAGTCATTTCGCTACTCATCTCTGATTCTTTAAAGCAAAACGACGTCGTTTTATAGAAGAGGAAACGCAGAAACTGCGGCGTAAACGACGTCATTTTATTAACGCATAAAATGACGTCGTTCTAAGTGGGTGGGCCACGAGCCACCCGCTGGGCCAGTCCAACCGGCCCGCTCAAGCGTTCTGTGGGCTGTGGATCGTTTCGGCCCATGCCCTCTCAACCCGTGGCCCGTCATGCACAGACCATGGCCCGACCCGTCATTCAACGGGCCATTTTTCACAGCCCATGGCACGACCCATGAGCTGGTCAACGCGGGCCAAACTCGTTGACTTTGGGTCTGGCCGGGCCGGGCCATTTTTGACATTCCTAATGACAGCATCACCAATCACGTACTCCTCTGCGAACACTAACCAACTTCTGGTTTTTCTTAAGGCAGAAGAAACACTCAGCAGTAGAGAAAGTGGTGAGGGATATGAAAAAAATCAAAGTTAACTCTCGGAAGGAGTTTGATGGAAAACTCTTTGTATGGGAAGAAATTCGGAGAAAATGATAATAAGGAAAGAACTTAGGAAAAGAACAAACCCCTTTTTAACTATCAAATTACTCAAACTTACTTCTGACACATAATAAAGGCAACTTTACACTTGTCACTCTCCTAAGGTCTAAGTTCTAGCTTAGTTTCTTTTGAAACTAACTTCCTTTAACTCTCATCTTTACAATCCCACTATCTCCAAATCTTCATTTAATTTCTTCTCTTCTTTTTCCTATTTTCCATAATACTCTATAAATTACAAAATAAATCCTAAATTTACCAAAATTTACAAATGTAGTAATTTCACTAGTCAATAAAATTTTCAACATAGATAAATTCCAAATTCACAACTTTCCCAAAAATCACAACTCATTCCAGATATACCCGGAATTATTCATGAATGCATGTACAATTAATTTCATGTGCAGAAAAATCCACTATTCATTTGTATGTGTATGACATATTATGAATGAGCATGAAAACACATTTCTAAGCCTCTCATAAATCACTCACATTTACTATTTTAACCTTTCCGTAGGTAACGGGATAATACATCTGAAACTCTCTCTCAACGAGTTTCAAGGTTGCAGCCTCCTTCGACGAGCTATGTTGGATTACCAATTATAGGTACATCCAGGAGGAAGAACAAGGGTAAAAACCCTTCGTTGGAGGAAAGATCTCCGGTTCATCGTCCGATGACTCGATCACAGAGTCGGGACCATAACAGTACAGTTGTTAGAATGGAACTATGGTTATCTTAAGCATATGCTGGAATAGTAGTGAAGAAGCAACTACAAAGATTATGTCTAAGCAATAAAGCTTTAATTTTTTTCCATTTATTCCTCAGAAGCTCCAGTGCTACACTACACAATCAGCTCACCATCTCTAAAAAGTCCTTTTTTGTTATTTCTTATATCATGAAACTCGAACATATTACAACAACATATAATAGAGTATGACTTTTGAATGGATAGCATATTTCTTTAGACACGAGGATTATGGAAGCCATGAAAATCCTACATTCATAAAACAGTATGTACATATATGTTTTTGTTTTCAAACCTTTAACCTTAAAGGTACTAAGTTAGGCTTACTTCTGATTCAACCAAAAAAAACTCTGAAAGATTTAATTTTGTAAAAATCGTATTGGAAGTGCTAAATTTACAAGTTATAAACTCTCTTTCCAATTCTTTTTTTGATTATTGTTTAGAATTAATCTCTAAGTTATGATACATTTTTGGTTAGCACATAAAAGAGGCAAGCGTGATTAGTATTTTTCATTAAATTACTTTATCTCGCTGGTTTTGTTAAATGAAAGTGAGCAAGGCTTCATAAATTTTGATACCTATGTGAATTTTAAGCCTAAGAGCATTCATCATATTTTTCCTTGTACATTTCTTTTTGTTGTCTGTAATCAAATATAGCTTGTCGATGCTAGAAGAAGTTTGTTGCTGCTCCAAATTATCCTCGGGATCCAAAATTTCAGAAACCGCCTTAGAGCGTGAGGAGCCCTCTGGATTAAGTTCTTTAAAAGATGTTTAAAAATTTTTTTTTTGAAAAATCAAAATGGTATTATATAGTTATAGTGTTGAAACTATATACAATCCTTTACAAGGAGAACAAAAAGACGGACCCAAGCTCAATTACACTGCCGAAGAACAAAACAGAAAGGGACACAACTCAATCAAAGTAGTATGACATCAGTGGTTAAATCCTCCAAACACTTCTGAGTTCAGGGCTGATGGTATGTTGCTCCTCTTTTGCCACCATAACTTCTCTAATAAAGTTAACTAATGACTCCGCAAGTACATATTTAGATTGTTTTTCATGGGAATAAATTCTTCGATTTCGCTCCCGCCATAGGGAATAAATCATCATTTGAAAGGAAGTCTTGATAAGCAGGCTATTGGGCTGGCCGACCTTGGTCAGCTGAGCGATATCGTCAATGACCTCATACCACTGAAAGTGGAATCGCGGTAACCGTAACATGTTGAGTAGTCTACTCCATACCGCTTTTGTATAAGTGCATTCAAAGAATAAATGATCCCTGTTTTCATTAACTAGTTTACAAAGCACACAAATAGGGTCATAGCTCCCAAACCATCTATCTTTTGTATTCAGCCTATTTTTGATAGCTAACCACAAAAATATGGATGATTTGGGACTTAGTACCTGTGTCCATACAAGCTGTGCCCATGGCACTACTGTCAAGGACTCCTCAATTTTACGGGTTGATATGTTAAAAAAGTTGCTAGGAAGGCTTTCCTTTTTCCCAACTAGAGAAGAGCCTAAAACTTTCAAAGCCAGAGGATTGCCTTGTCAAAATATCTTGACTAAACGTTGTCTTGAAGATGCAGGAATTCAGGAGTCTGTAATTGATTTCATGATGTTCATCATGAATTCAGGAGTCACAACAATCAACTTGCAGATGCAGGAATGTGTAATTATGCACCATATATGTCAATAATCAGGTCATAAGAACAAATGACAGGAAAATAGAACTTATAACTCAAGAATTACAGCTTACACCAAGGTGATGGAGATGGGGTTGATTGAGGTGGTGTAAACAATGCAGATGCAGGAAAATGGCATAAGCAATGTGTAAATATGCACCATAAATGAAGGTAATCAAGCCATGATAACTTACATTAGGAAAATAAAACTTATAACTCGAAAATTATAACTTAAATGAGGATGATAGAGATGGTGATGGAGATGGTGTCGATTGAAGTGGGGCAAGCAATGGAGATTCTGCTGCTTTTCCTGCACTAGAACCGTAAGATGCTGATGGTAATGGAGAAAGCTGGGGGCAATTGTGACCGGGCACCCACTGGATGCATGTTAGGAGCTTGGTCAAAATGAGATGGGGCAGAGCTTGGCGGAAATCGAGGAGGGCGATATGGACGAGGATAAGGTGGCTCAGTTGTTCCTGAGCAAGGTGCAGGAGAATTTACAATACCAGCATATTTACGGGGACCACTTTTGGGGCTCGTTGCATATGGATGAATGTGATCGGGAGAGGACGCAGAAGAAAGAAAAGGAACAGAAGTAGAAGAAGGTGAAATTGCCGGTTTTGTGTAATAACCATGATCTGGAGATGGAGGCAGTGAAGAAGTCGGAGAAGCAGCGTGAAGACCTTTCAAGTATGACGACAAAGTAACTCCCTTAACTTTTCCAAATACTGAGTTATCAAGGCCCAGATTCTCTGCAGGTGAATCTGAGATTGTCTGAGCCAGCTGCTTTAACCTCTGTGGTAGAAGGCTGCCTGAACCTGACATGGCTGAAGCCTGAACAATAACTGGTGGAAGAGTTGTAAAGCCAGCTGTGTTTCTTAATGGCACAAACACATTCTGCACAAGAAAGAACAAAGGAGTTTAAAAACTTTCAAAAAGCATGCACCAAATCTATCTCCTGAACCAAATAATTAATATTAATAATATCTAACGGTAAATCTAGACTGGTTCGACAGCTCAAATTGTATATAAAAAAAAACTTTAGCAGCCATCAGACCCACCAAAATACTTGAAACCTGTTCTCAGTGAGTAATTGAATTTATATAAGACAATTCAGTAAAGTCATGCCATCATGAGTGCAAATTTGTCCCAGTACGAGGGATACAAAGAAGGCTTCAGTTTTAATATTACAATCAACATCCTGTGAATAAATATTTGGCAAATGCTTATACAATAACACAATTTGATAAGCAAAGAAAAAAATCTGCACATATTTGTAGAATGCTGTTGTACCTCATGGCTCATGAGACCTTAGACGCAATCCATACTTCAACTGATCCTCAACTCAATGACATCATCCAGTACGTCAGATATGGAATTGTTGAGTGTAAAATTAGAAAGGATCTGTGGTAATTGCCAGATGGAAGCATATTGCACAGGGATTCAAAGCCAGATTTGACTGCTGAAGGAACAGCTCAATTAAAGATGACCTTAGCACAATTAGAGACACTGGATTTAGAGGAACATTTATTGGATCAGAAAGAACACCAAACACCACATTTGTCCAGTTAAATGCACCTGATTGGTGCATTGAGAGGATAGCCACCTATAAAAGGAATGAAATCTTCTGTAACTTTTACCCAAGACCAACCCTGTGCCATTCATGTGAAGAAATCAGGAGCATAAAATATGGTGAGGCATAAAGATTCAAACCCAACTTTGGAAACTAAAGGAAACAGTAATTTAAAAGCTGCAGTATACCGTGAAAGAGATCTCATTCGATATCTTACTAGTCTTAGGAAACATCTAAATGCTAACTCAAAACATCTCATGTTTATAATTTGTGAAATCTACTTCTAGATCAAATCAAGGAGTATAATATATGTTAGTTTATTTGGATTAATAATGTCCTGTATTATCATTATTTCCTTTATGCTATATTTTGTACCATGAACTTCATTAATTTGGTTTAAGATTAACATCAATTCTTATATAAACAAACATTAAATTAATGAAAATTGTCTTTTACTTTATTAATCAAAATAAAATTTGTATGATTACCTTTAAAGTACTACTCTAACAAAATTAATGCCAGAGCAGAGCAGGGCAGGATCGTTAAAATTTCCTCGATCAAAGTTTCTGACCGTTCACTTTGCAATGCCTCTAAATTCATTACTGAAATTTATGCAATGTTTAATTCTATAAAGTAAAATTGAAACAAACAAGAACTCTTTTTTTTCTTCTTATGATGAAAAGAAAAAACAAAGTAACAGAAGCGATAGACATTATTATTTAAAGGAAGTAACAGAGCAAATCAGAGGAAGGAAACAGAACAAAAGCAGAACACGGAAACGGAGCAAGAACAGAGACAGAGAAGCAAGAAACAGAATAAGGAATCATACAAACAAGAAATTTATAGGATATAATATTTAATGATATGGAAGGAGAAATCTATTTGGTTCTTCGGCACTAGAAATGTCAACGGGCCTACCATAGACCAGTCTTACGTCAGGCTGCTATGGCCCGACTGGCCAATGGTAGGCTGCCAATCTGGCCCGTCATTTTTTTTTTTGAGCAAAACTTTCAAAATGACATTGTTTTGAAAGTAATGACTAGGTTGGCCCATAGCCCACCAAACCGTGACTTGTGGCTTAGGCCAAAATCGGGCCTAGTCAGGTAGACTGAGCCCTTGCTGACATCTCTATTCGGCACAAAGTTTTATAGTAAATTTTAATTGTTAGAATCATGTATATATCTTATTCTTTTTACTTGACGTTTTTATGAAATTATTATTTACTATATAATAACATTGAAATATTTTAAATATTTTGTAATGCTCTTAATTTCAATTTGTATAATAATTAAATGATTTTTATAATAATTGTGGTTATTAGTTATTTGTGAAATATCTGAAAATAATATTAATAAAAATAAATACAAGGTTATAAAATTATAAATTATATAGTATAATTTATTAAAGAACTATTTTGTAATTTTAAAAAAATTAAAGGACTATTTTATAAATTTTAAATTATTCAAAATGGTATACGATATTAAAGGTATCGGTACAGTATCTTACCATAATCAAATTCGGTATACTAGATGCATTAAAAAAAAGGGATAAAATTAAGATCTTAACAAATCCAGTATTGTCTTTTTGTGCATCATAAATTTTTTAACTTATAATTCTCATCATTCAACTAACCTCATTTTGTTTATATCCTTCTCCAAATCCGCGTTGGGTTTACTTAAATGTGCTTCAATTTTTTCAAATGCCATGTTTTTTGCAAAGATAAAACAATTAAACGAGTTGAGCTTTGTTGACCAAATTGTTCAACAGTAAGCTAGATGGCTTTCGTGGACGATATCTATCATCAAATTGCAATCTTTAGTCTCATTAATTAGTATAGAAAATGACTATAAATAGCTTGAGATGAATGGAAAAATGTAGAGATTGAGCAACAATGGCTGATACATTTGGGCGAGTAGCAGAAGTGTATATGGTGGGCAGACCAAGCTATCCAAGTGAATGGTTTTCGTGGCTGGCAGCTCTCACAAAGCACCATTCTTTAGCTTGGGATGTTGGTACTGGCAATGGTCAAGCTGCTCTTGGAGTTAGTTCTTCTCCTTCCATTTTTCCTTCTACCCTGTTTTCATGCAACTCGATGTGTTTGCATTTAAAAGATAACTTATAATCACTATGCCGCATGATCAGTTTGATCTTGATGATTCTACTCTGTTTTCATGCAGTTCAATGTGTTCATATCAAGCAGATAAATCATAACCACTATAGCAGTTTCTAAATAAAAAAAATTATAACCACTATACTGCTTGATGGGTGATGATTCTAATCATTTTTCCATGCAATTGTGTGTTTATATTTGGCAGATAAATTATAATCACTATGCTGCGTGATGGGTTTGATCTTGATGATTCTACTCTGTTTTCACGCAACTCAAATGTGTTCATATTTTAGCAGATAAAACTATAATCATTGTACTGAGTTATGGGTTTGATCTTTGAAGGTGGCAGAGCATTACAAACAAGTGATTGCAACTGACACAAGTGAGGAACAACTGAAACATGCAAACCCACATCCCAAAGTTCGATATTTGCACACTCCATTATCAATGTCCGACGACCAACTTGTGAGCTTGATAGGAAGTGAGAACTCTGTGGACTTGATCACTGTAGCCGTAGCTGTGCACTGGTTCGATTTGCAGAGGTTCTATGGACTTGTGAATCGATTGCTCAAAAAGCCTGATGGTGTTATTGCCGTGTGGACGTACTATCCTATCCAAGTTAGTCCTGAGGTCGACATTATAGTCCGCCATTTCTACGAGAGAGGCCTTCCTTATCTGTGCCGCCAAGGACTCTGCTCTTTTGAGGGTTACGAAGCGCTTCCATTTCCATTTGAAAGCGTCTGGTCGGGGCACGAGGGGCAACCGCTAGAGTTGGACATGCCAAAAGACATGTCTTGCAGAGGGTTTTTGGGGTTTTTGAGGTCATGGCCCCAAGTTCAGACAGCGGCGGAGGAAGGAGTGGAGCTGTTACCAGAGGAGACGGTGGCGGAGCTTGAGAGTGCATGGGGAGGGTCGGAGTTGGTGAGAACTGTTATTTATAAGTCATTTATGCTTATTGGGAAAGTCAAACAGTGAAAATAAATCATTTCATTAAATCCAAAAGAAAAAAATTCAATGTAATTATTTATTGTAATCAGTATTTTAAAAATCGGACCTAAAGTTAAACCGATAAGACAAAGATCCCGTTTGGTTGTTGGCTGATAAGCCAAAAAATAGCTTATTAAATAAATTTAACTGATTGGCTTTGTTGACTAGCTGTTTTTAGTGTTTGGTAATTAATTTATTGAGTTGATTGATTGAACCCAATCAGTTGATTTTTAAAAAACTTAGGAAGTGTAGCATTTTATATTATCAGCTGTTAAATATTTATTTGGCTGATGATCATGCCCTTCATTAATTCTTGTTTTTTGTACCATATTACCACCATTTGTTTCGGAAGTTATGTATACATAATATTCCTTTCCTGTTAGACTCAAATCTCACTCATATTCATCATCCAACAATTAATAATAATAATTAGTTTATAAAATTTGTTTTCCATGTTTTTATTTATTTACACATTTTAATTTTTGTTATTTATTTTAATAATTCAAAAAATTATGAATCATAAACAAAAATATATTAAATTTTGATTAGATTAAAATTTTTTATTTAACTCTAATTTATTAATTCATTAAATAATTTATTATTCTTTATTAAGAATATTCAACAAAATACTAAGGTATATAATATTCCTACTCTTATAAATTTTTTAAAGTCATATCTTTATAGGTTATTTTACACATAAATAACTAATACTAAATAGTTATTTTTTGCAAGCATCTTTAACAAACAGTTAATGCAATTCGCTGATCAAATCAGTTGATATAATCAATTATTAGTTAGTACAATCATCAACTGTTTGTCAAACATGGTCAAAATATTCAAGGTTTTAAAGTCCTAACTGAAATTAAACTAATATAAAACTTGCTAAAAATTAAATAAAATTAAAAAATTTAAATATAATTAAAAGTAATTGCCCGTGCTTACAAAAAATTTAAAGTTTTGATTGAAAAATAAATAGCTAAATAAAAATTAATTAATTAATTTTAATTTTAAGAATTTATTAATTTACAAAATTGATCAAAAAATGAATAAATTAAATGTATTTTATTAAAATAAATCAAATTTAAAAATTAAAATTGAAAAAAAGTTAAATAATTCAAAGTGTCTAATATTGAATCAACCAAATCAGTATAAGTTTTTAATCACTAATTACAATAGTTAAAAAATATTACTTTGTAAAATAAATTTTTATTTAATAAAAATAATTATTAAATAATCTCTTATTAGTTTCAATCCAAAATTATTCTAAAACATGCAGTTTTGAATTTTAAAACTTATTTAATGTTAATGCTATATATTAGCAAACTGGACTAATTCGGTAAAATTTTCGAAATGATTAATTTTTTATTTTTATTCATTTTAATAATCTTTATTGTTAAAAACTAATAAATTCATTAATTAATTGACCAGTTTTATAAATTAATTAATTTTTATTTAATAGTATTTTTCAATTAAACTTTAAATTAGCATATATCAAAGCATTTTGATGAAATGGACGAAGAAAAGCTTAAGGATGATATAAGAAACTGGCAATCAAATACTATCCTGCAAAAGAACCATCTGACAAAACGATGTTTTCGTGTCTGCCCGATCCATTGCTGACCTTTATAGAAATGCACATGATGATATGCAGAGAAGTTCCTTTGCTTTTGGTATATACTCAAGTTACTTTCCATTATTCTGAATTTATGTATTCATACATCTTGCAATGCCTCTAAATTCATCCCTGAATTTTTTGCATATAACAATTCTAAGAAGCTCCACTTGAATCATATTCTTACCACCTGCAATTGTAAGGTAATTACAGCGATCACACATGTCTCTCATATCCCTCCAAATGCCACTGACATTTTCCAATGAGCATATTCCAGGAATTTCAATCCAGTGGTCTTAAAATAGGAATAATACAAAAAAGGATTGGAGGCTTCAAACCTGTACACTCAGTTCTGACATTACCAACCTATCGGGACAACGGACAAGTTGATTGCATCATGATTCACCGAGCTTCAAGCTTTTTCCACAGATATGAAGTTCTTCTAATGATTCTATCAGCCGAGAATCCTTCTGCGTAAGCACTAATGGCGGTCAAGAGGCTCATGAATTTCTCCCCACTGTCCTGTACCACTCCAAAGACTTGAAAAATCAGAGAATTTCGTGCTCCAAGCATGTGCATATGTGTATGTGTGCCTTCTTGTAATCTTTCACTCATTCTTAATTTTCAATTGCATAAACAATTAGAAACAAAGAGATATCTGTGTATTTTCAGATAAGCAAAACAGCATTTATTCATAGAATTGAAGTGCATATATCAGTAAAACGGGCACAGAAATTGCACTGAAGAAAGGAAAAAGAACAAACAATCAAAGCAGCAGCACCTATGCCTATTTGTAAAGGTAAGCACATTACTGAACGGGCGTCATGTCAACACCATCAATGGCAATAGCATTGAACTATTGCTAACTGTTCTGAAAATTTACCCGTATCCTATATTACAAGAAAGCTGTGTATATGCTTTAGATGAGAGGCTTTGAATCCCTCAAACAAACGTAGCTTCACACGTATAGGGATGCGATAAAAGCTGTTATTATACAAACCTCTGGTTTCTCAAATGTTAGATCTTCAGTAGCAAATGGCACCATATACGATGGAAGATCAGAACGTAGCAGTGCCTATCATAAGAAACGTGATAATCAAATGTTAAAACTTATTTTTATAAATTAAGCCACTCATTAGAATAAAGTAATCACTCCAGGACCTCATTTCTAATTAGAAAGTAGCTAAACTCTCAAGGCCTAGAATGAATCTCGACCAGAAAGTAACTTGTGTCCAGTCCAGTTAACGCAATTTTAACAAGGTTAAGTTCATGTGTCATTACTTCTGACAGGAAAATAGATGAGAATCCTTTGGAACAGATTTCGTTCTATCGATCTCTCACACACTCAGAACTCAAAACAAGATAGATTTATAAATTAAGAACTCCATAAAAAGATATAGGGCGAAATTTTAAAAGAAAGTTGGGTCACAATTTAATCAAGAACAAGATGGTAAATAAATGAATTCAAAATCCCATAAGTCTACATAAAAAATTGACAAATTTCCCAAAATCAGGTGAAAATTTGCTGGCCCAAGTAAATATCAATAGTTAGAAGTGATAGTTTATACAAATCAAGCAGAGCGGAAATCGGAACTTTGACTATAGCACCAAAACCTGTCATCCAATGCCCAAAAGTTTGTGCAACCAGTGTCTAATATTTCATTATGAAATGAATGAATATCATACGCACCACTTTTTGAGGGCATTGATTTTTCCTGTGGTTAGTGTAATGGTGAGTTTTGTATAACTAGTAATATCGCTTGGCATATAGAACCATCGATCATTCACAAATAAAGATAAAGATGCAATTGGAAAATACTTGAATGAAAAAAAAAAGTTGGAAATAATTACTAATTTCTTGCTTAGGATTGCTTGATCAGCATTTGCTCGCAACGCCTGTGTCAAGAAAATAAAAGATAAAAATTAGAAAAGGCAAGGGAGTTGGGAAGTTTGCAATATTCGCATTAATCAGGAGACAATCAATTCTCAAGTATTATAACTGTAGCCAACAAGCTGTTAAACATCTGAGCACAATAAATTCAGAGTGCAATTCCATTATGTCATCTCTGCTTATCTCCCAGCAAAAACTTCAAGACGTCTTGACATGATTCACCAAGAAACTCAATTAGCACAAGTTGTTAATCCCCTAGTCAGGCCAATGTCATAGAAGATAAACAAGAAGACCATATCAATAAGAAAAAAACCAAAAAGATATAAGTTGGAAACAGATCATATTAAAAAGGATAAAACAAACTCCAAAAATGCCAAGAGATGTCAAATTGTAGTGGACTATAAAACCCCCCTAATCAACAACAAAGTTGAAAAAAGCAAAATATTTTCTCTATAATCAACAAATTCAAACATATCCAGTGACAGAATTAATCTCCAACTATCGCACTTGTCTCCTTTCTGCTTCAGAGTTCAGTCACGAATTGCATATGCTCACAAAAATGAATTAATTGATTCAAAGGGAAAGTTGCCCAAAAATGGAAGATAATCCTTTCTGGTATGTCCTAAAAGACTAACCATTGTGCTCATATTGCAATCAGAATTTCACTTAAGTGGTAAAATTGTTTATAAAATGAAGCACAAAGGTGAGATTTGATTGCAATATCTTTTTCTTTGACTATGCAGGGAACTGGTGGTTCAAGAACAATAGGCTTGAAAAAACATTTGATGGCCTCTTCTCTCACAGAAATATTTTTGTATAGAACACTGTACGATGAAAGTCTTTTATACAGGCTAACCTGGAGTAACAATTGACAAATCATATCACAAAGGAGTTAGAAACTTAAAAGTGATCCATATGCTGGTAAAAAGAAAAAAAGTCCATATACATGTTGGATGGTGACATAGGATATAAGATATCCTAGCCATAAGACAAAATCTTGACCTAGTTCAACAAAATTCTCTCTTTTCAATAATGCCAAACTACATACCAGAGAAATAGATATCAAAGCCAACCATACTAAGGCCTACAAAGGCATGAATACTAAACATTTCCATACACAAACATTAAATGCAAGAGCCATTTTGCACACAAGAAGCCTCTTCATGGAGAATATGCTCTTCATTCCTAGGTGCTCTCTCACAAATATATGGGATAATGCCCTTGATTAAAATATAAGAACAAGAAGGGAACAGATAAGTTCGTAAAAGTCAAACTCAAGATGTTACGCATGACAAATGTCAGTTAAAAATTCTACCTCTCTAATGCGCTCTTCTTTTACTTGATCAATGCACTCCAACAGATTCTCCAATGTGCCTACCGATTGAAGTGGGAGAGCAGAAGAAGTCAGCAAATACATGCATAAGCCTTACCACCGGTTCCCTTTTACTTCATATACTTCAATATTACACTGACAATGTAAACTAAAAATGAAGTTTGTTTAACTACTTTCTCTTTTTTTAATATCATTTTTCACCTTATAAACAGAAGAGAAGCAAGTTCAGCTAATTCATAATTCAAAAATAACATTTAAGAGATGTTACCATACCAAACCTAGTGACCAGTTGCAGAGCATAGACATCTCCAATGCCTTCAACTCCTGCATTTCAAAATGTTATGTACATGAATTTCGATTAGAATTAAGATGAAAGAAGAATGGGTAGGACAAATTTCACATGGATACATCAAGCCTCTGCTTAGATCAATATTATCAAAGGACCAACTATTATCAGAAGTCTAAAATCAACCTTTTCTCAGGCACTTTTCTGGCTGGACCAGGAACTAGGTAAATGATCCAGAAGAAAATTTCAGCATCTTGATTATTTTTTGTTTTCAAATTCTTCCGTATATTTTTATTAAGACAGGTTCCATTGAAGTTTGATTCATAACCTTGACTTTTTCTTATTTCCGGTTTGATATACTGGTCCGATTTTTGAAACACTAGCTCAGTCTACTATTATGAACCGGGGATGGGATTGGAGTGGTGGTACGATAATGCACACTGATTTTGCAAATGCATGAAAATTAGATTTGTTTCTGAGCTTTGGCAATACAAAGTTAAAGAGTCTGGAAAAGACTAGGTCAATGCTCTTCTCCAGTTAAATGCTAGAACTAGAAAAACATCATAAACAATGCACCACCTTTTTGAATCTTTTTAAACAACGACCAAAGTTTTACACTAATGTTGAAGTAAATTCATGCAACTTTTTACATCTGCTCTGGTTAGTGAGAGGGTTTCATTTCTGTAAGAGGTTTTTCCATTTGTTAGCATCTCTTAGGACTCGAAATTTAATTTCTAAAGGTGCCATCCATCAGAGCTTATATGCTGGGATAAAAACCTGAAAAACACTAAATCATTGGCAAAAAATGTATGAGAGAGATGAAAATAGAATAATGAAAATTCTATTGTATGGCTTCATTTGTCCAGGGTATAAGCTTTGCTATTTATATTTTTAGCGGCAATGTACATTAGTAACCCAATGGCCATCCCTACACTACTTTGTTCTCATGGCATATCAGACCGATTTGTGCAAAGTGTATGATCTTTTAATCCAATTAAGATACAAATTTCGGTTGATTTCATGGGGTACAGTTCTAGTTATTTTTGAAAGTTTTGCTCCTCTGTTTAAATGGCTTGTCATCTAGGTTGTGGAAAGTTTTGAGCTTTCCTGGGTCTTTTCCTTTCCTTGAAAAGTTTTGCAGTGTTTTGGTATTTCTTTGGGTTTACTTGCAGTAATTTGGAACTGACGAGGCAGTTTTCTTGCAACTTTTTACATCTGCTGTGGTTAGTGATAGGATTTCATTCTATAAGTGAATTTTCCATTTTTTAGGACCTCTTCAGACCAGAAGCTGCTATAGAACCTCTCATGTTGAAAAGATAATAGCAAGCATCAATTGATATTTGACGGGTACAAGAATTTAATGGATCTAGAATGTAGTCAATTTTCAACACTATGATTCACTTATACAAAAATTCCTACTTCTTTATTCACTACTGTAATCCTCCAAGTAGTAATCACCAGAAAAAAACAGCTACTTGGTTAATTTCATAAAGGAACCAAATGATCCAAACTATTCTCTTTAATTTTCAAGTTACCAACGCTCTTTCAAATAAAATCAAATTTTGTGTCCCAGTTTTTTGAAATGGCAAACAATATTAATGAAATCTTATAAAAGCGGAACCACACATTGTGCATTCTTTAGGAATATCAACTAATGGAGGATAAGAAGGTGAGTTGGTATTTGGTTGGTCTTTGAAGTGAAGTGAGGAGATGGGAATAAGATGAGATGAGGTCGCGGTGATTTATAACTGAGGATACATATTGACGTCAAAGGCCAGTAATACTTCTGAGCTTCATAGACTGTCAGTGTTCATCACAAAGTTCTCATCTTGTTTCTCTATATTTGTCACATTCTTCACATTGACGATTTAAAAAGAGAAAAGGAATTGAAATGCAGCGAAAAAATAGAAACGAAAAAGCTGAAAATAGTTGGCTATCACTTCTCAAAGAAAATCAATATCAAATCCAGCAAGAAATTGATCCTCAGGATGAGACTGCAAGTAATAGAAGAAGTTGCAGATGATAACCTGGGATATTATCAGATTTGTCACCCACAAGAGAAATCATGTCAACAAACTGAGAAGGTTTCAGTGATCCATATAATTTAGCAAAATCATCCAGCCCAAATGAAACCATCCTGTAAAAGTGAAAAGGTAAACATTATTGGAGGGTTAAGAGCTATTATGTTATATGTCCTACATAATAACATCGCTTAGATATTTACATATATAAATATAATGTATAGCTTGAATTGCATATTAATATTATTAAAAATAAAAGGGTAAGAACTTAATTAGGCGGCCGTTTCATTTATTCTCTCTCTCTTTTACAAAGGCCACTGAAGTCACGTAAATAAATTTGACACTTGTTTGTAAATCTTAGTTTCCTATCAGTTTCTAAAGGCGTTATCAGATCTTAAATTCTGGAATAGAAGCCCAACCAAAAGACTAAATCATTGCCAAAAAGAAAATCAGAAAGATAAAAGTATAAAAGAAAATTCTAATGTATGGCTTCATTTGTTCCAGGGAATCTTTGAAATGAAAAGATACACCCAAAACAAAGCCAACAGACAAAAGCTGCTACAGAAATCTAATGTTTGGAAATAATAAAAGTTGATAGACATTGTTCCACAAGTCATTTCTTCAGAAATGTAAATGACAGAAAAGAGATATGCCATTTTTACTTCATATGCATTTTCCTTTTGCTTCTCTGATTCAGCTGTAAGGTTTTCTGTATCAGCTGTAAGGTTTTCTGTATTTGAAAGTTATAGTTATTTCCTTCAAATTCATTTTCTGCAAATTCATTTCAATCTCCAAAAGCAAAATTTTTACCCCATTGTATTTCAAAGGTCCAATTCTGCCTAAACTCAAGGTATTGGTTCAGTTAGTGATCGATGAGGTTCTAGTGGATTTGACAGTTCCTTATCAGTCAAACCTAAGAAAACAAACAGTCAGTATAAAACATAATAAAATATTGCAAAGGTTGAATGGATACCAACCCAAAGCCACGTGGTGCAATTCGCAATAGGCGCAATGAAGGAGAGAGAATCTGAAAAAAGTCCTTGTCTGGAGAAACAACTCGTACCTGTCAGAAAGAAGCACAATCAAGAATCAGGATTCAGTAGTTAAAAAGACAAAATAAAGAGGGAAGAAGTTTAGGAAATGATAGTTCCATAGGAACTTGGTGCTTCTAAATGATCAAAGAATGCAGTAGTAACCCTATTATCACTATGTGAGTCCAGAAAAGTCCCTTGTCCATAGAGATATCATTTACGGTTGATACTCGGGAATTAAGATTTCAATGTTGTAATGAAGATGCCAAAGTTTCAGTGACTTTAACAGACAGTAAACAAGGGACCAACCATCTGAAGAGAGGCAGATACCAATACAACTCCAAGTTCCTGAAATTATCCTGCTGTGAAGCAATTTTAGCTGCTCGCTCAACACTTGCAAGAGATAATACTGCCTAATATAAGCTATTATTTTAAAACAAACATTTTTAAGTATTTTAGCAATTACTTAGTCTTCTTCAAGATCAAACTAGAAATGGAAGAACCAATTGGAACAAGTTTCATAACAAATTTAATGCTGCTAATGCTCCTAAGATTGTTCACCTTGAACCCCGCATTGACACTCCTCATGGCTAAAGTTCCAATGACATCATCCGCTTCTACTCCTGGTACCTACTTCATATGTAAGTTACATTAATTATAATTTAAGATTAGAATCAACGGTCATTACAAGATATATGCACATATTTACCTCTATAACCTTGATGGACATTGCTCTGATGGATGCCTTTAAGTATTGAAGTCCCTGAATTATGGTATCAGGCGTAGGGGGTCGGTTGCTCTTATATGCAGGATAGAGAGTGTGACGAAAATTTAGACCTATTAGGTAATCGAAACATTTTTCTGTTATGAAGCTAGTGTTATGCAGAATTAAATGTCTAGAACTGGGAAGACAAGAGATGACCAGGTCTAGGATAATGACAAAAAGCAGAAGTATCCACCTCAAAGAAGTGAGGTTCACACAAATTTGAAGGATTTTACGAGGAGTATTTTAATGCAGTTGCCCAGGAAAAGCCAATCTTATCATGTACCCTGTGAGCTAATGGAGACATATCATAGGGAGGGAAAAAAAAAGAGAAGCATCGGTTCAAGCTTGCATATGTAAAGCTTGAATCAAGGAGCAAGCCTTGGACTTCTTTCATGATCCTACGTTAATGCACTTTATCTGTGATTCAGAAACTAGGACAGACCTATGATCTTTGACTTAAGTGGCCAAGGTACTTTCCTAACTACAATGCAAAGACTTTGCCACATACACTTTAAGACACATGATTATGCAGCATAGATTCTTTGGAAAAATCTAAATTAAATAAATAAACCGAAAAGCACTTTTGATGCTAGACAAAAGCACTAAGAATGTGAAGGCAAACACAGTATACTGGTCCATATCAGAACAATGATAAGAACCAATTTTCATGAGAAAAATGTCCGTTAATTATGGAAAGGTGAAACATGATTGATTCTGGTCAAGTACCATAAAATGCAAGAAGAATAACATAGGCATCAAACCTAGCTGCAAGTAGTGTAGAAAGAGAGAACAGTAAATGTTTTTCTTTCCGAACCAACTAAGGATACTTCTGAAAAGCATTTTGGGAATAGCTGCAATTCCAAAATGGCAATGCAGGATCCCAACATACCAAGCATCAGGACAGGGTTAAGGATTGCAGAAGGCACTGAGATAAACCACCTATGTGTATAGACATTGATTACTAAGAACATATGGGAATTGTACAGAAATTCTTCACTAATTGTATGAATCAGAACTGAATTTTGACAAGCTTCCTTAACCAAGCTTTTTTATAGCCCACAAAAAGATAACAACCAGATTTGCATGACTTTCATCATTAACAGACAACATATCACACTCCATCTATAGCTTGTATTAAGCTCAAACATCAAAACAGAACAATCTTATGTCAATTCTGTCCCATTTCCAAACCACTTACAATAATAATAATACAAGGATGTTTCATGCATCCAGTCCCGCCCCAGTCAAAACCAAATTCTGCAGGGCTCATTACACCCAATTCAAGACTTAAACCACTCTTAACTCATGATGTTAAGTTAATTACCTAAAGGAATTGTTTCATATCTTAAACCATTCTTAACTCACGACATTAAGTTCATTAGCTAGAGGAATTGTTTCATATTGGGTCAAATAAACCAAAACCACTTTTGATGTTGCCATTTCTTTTATAGTACGGTTTTTGTCTTTTTAAGGTTCATATGATTTGATAATAGTGGAATAGATCTTCTATTAATATTTCAGTTTGTTATTCTGCAAAAGTAGAACATATCTTGCTCATTGTAAAATTAACGGGACATCTTTTTGGAAGCAACAATACACTAGGGGCCCATGTGCACTTTAACACATATTTCATAGGAAAAACTCTCATCCACAAAGACCTAAAAATGTTATCAACAACCTAACAAATCCTAATAGGGTAGCACTTAATAATTTGTCAAAAACATCTATAAAGGTCCCTTTAATGTCAAAAGTTAACTAGTAAAATTTCACCATGCACATTCAAGTAAAATAATGGAAAGATCCTGACGGCCATTTGGCATCCTTTACTTATATAATGAAGCCAATGGCATTTGAAGAAGTTTAAGGATATAAGAGGAGTTCAATTTTTGGCAACGTAAAATTTAACGTTCCTTTGCTTTCTAGATACTAGAAACTCACTGTAAATCTCAAATTTTGCCCACAAATAAGATTTTTCTTGCCTTATTGATTGCTAGATTGATCATGTGAAGATTCATAAAATCATGAACTTACCTTTTGCCATGACATTTTCTTTGGATGAAACATAACTATGACCAAAAGGAACTCCTGAAAGGAAAATTTTTGTTTTATCAAAACAGTGTTGGAACAACTTTGCAATCCAGAGTACTCCAAAATTCATGCAGATCCATTATTAACTGTACAAAGAAAGAACATGATGGTCAAGAGGCAAATAAACATCTAAAGGGAGAGATATTCTGCTTTAGCATCCACCCTTGAATCAAACAATTAACATCTGGCAATAAACACAAAATTCATTATCTAGGTCATGCCACAGAAGAAGTGGCAGCTAGCACATTTTCTGCCTCGAGTAACCTATTTTTCCTATTAACTGGAAAATGAAACGAAGATATAATCACAAGTTTCTCCAACATACGCCTCACCTGTCCGATTGCCCACCTAAAAGTTTTACACTAAATGACAGGAGGAGAAATTATTATTTTCAACGGAGCCTTTAGAAAGTACATTTCAATAAACATAGGAATAATCCTTGTTATTGATATAGGACTATTATTTAAAAATATATTCAGTGGAATTAGGTGAATTAAATCACTCAAGTGTTTTCCCAAATAACAATTGTCACTTGGATCCTATTTAGCATCTCCCGGCTCATCATTAACATTGCCACCAAGTGCTACCGGCAGATTGACAAAAATACTTGCTAGAACTGTTTCCATTTGAACAAAGTAAAACCAAAGAGAAGACAAAAACTTCACAGTTGTCATCTTGCAAACAATTGAAGACAGTTTTCATCGTGTTTTTTAGCACCACGCACAATCAATAAGCATGTAAGATTATATATTTATTCAAACATCGAAGCAAACATCCATAAGAGAAGGTTTTACAGCACGTTAGGATCAAATGACGGACTTGAACTTTATTTTCTTTTAACCCAATGCATGACAGGTAACATGCTTGTTTAAGATTTTTTCGCTTTCAGGATCATATTCCACAGATTTTCGGCATGTTTCAATCAATATGAAGTTTCAGGTAGCACCTAAAATAGCTAGAAATGCTCATCACCGACCCTTTAAAATGGAAAGCCACAAAGAAAAAGTTATGAGGATCAGCTAAAACTTGAAATCTGAAATATTAGCTCACCATCATGATCAAACACCACCTGCAAGAAGAAATAACAACCAACCATTGAGTAAACTAATCAAGCTTTGCAGTAAGATTAGCAGTGTGAAAATCCAATAATCAAAATAGAATCTATAAAATAGAGAGAGACAGAAAGTGAGAGAAAGAGATTTTGTAGTTTGTACTCTCGATCATAGAGTCTATGTATCATTTGGCTATATCAGATGAGCTGTAAATTCTTGAACAAAGAATCAACCCACAAAATTGCCCAAGAGACTCATCTCATGCACATTGGCAAAGTTCATTTCGTCCTCAACAGAAAAAATCAGTAACAGTATTCTCTCGAAGAACAATAAATCATCATGCCATTAGTAATCCATTGTTTCACACTTCAAATTTACAGTTTTGTGCTTCACAAACATGCTGCTGATGTTAAATTAATTCCATGTAATTTGACATCAACTCAAACAACTTAAACCACAATAAAACATTAACTAAATGACCTATCATCCTGACCAGTCAATGTTGAATCCAATTGTAGCAGGGTCCAAACATTAGTTGCAAAGCATTGAATCACCGACTACTTGGCCCACTGGTTATTTCTCTTGCTTAATAATTGGATGAAATTGACAAAATTCAACATTAATCAATTTAAAAACTTCCAACTTGAACTCAAGCATGAAAAGAGTTGGGAATTATCAAAGTTGTGGCATGAATAATCAAATGCACATCGATTTTGACTCTTCAAGAGAAACAAGAAAACAAGCAAACAAGAATAATGGTGATCATACCGCCACATGAGAAGGGATGAATTCCAGAACATCAATGATCTACAAAAAACATAACAAATGAACCTTAGACAAAAAGCTGGATAAAAAAAGAATGAAAAAGAAAACAATATATGAAGCAAAATCATTAACCTCACTACCTACACAATTAATGGAATTCCATATCAAAATTCCCCATATATTCAATCCCCCAACATTGTCCAAAGGTGTGAAGTGTGAAAAGAAACCATGATTAAATTGCAAACTTTAAAATTGATACTGTTCACCGGCCGGCATGTTGAAGATCATAGAGATTAATATTTAGTATAGGAAGATTATTATTTGTGATAAGAGGAAATATAGAGATTGTGTATTATTTACGTATAGAGCTGAATTACAGCAGATAGACACCTCCTGGGAAGAGTTCCCAGGCCAAATACAATAAGCAATATTACGTATGATAATCATTACTCCTTCTAAGAACCCCTATATGCTCTCTGCTGCTCTCTACAATCTCTCACCATAACCAACTTCTAACAGCCTGCCTATGTGTTAATTCCCCTTCCCCATCTTACCCCTACGTACATAAGTTTGGAAAGGCTTAGGCTGCTGAACTATGGGCTGCCCTATGGGCTGAAAACTAACATGATCACTAGTGGGAATACTAGGAGTGTTAACAATTTGTCTAACATAGGAATAATTGCAATATTAGTGCAGTTTAGGTAATATTTAGAAATATTGTTCGTTTTTATTATACGATATTGTAATATCGTGCTATTATAAATAAATGGTTTAAACTTAGTGAATAATACAACTTGAACTCTGTAGTGGTTTTTGGGTTGATGGACAAAAGCTTTACAACCGAACTATGTTATAACGCATAAGTTCTCTCTTTTCTTCCTGCTCTTTGCTTTCAATTGCCCAAGTATTCGAACTAATTTCCAATATAGAAACTAAAGTCCTGATATGCAAGACGCATATTAGGAAAGAGAATATACAATAAGATTAGCTTGATGAGGAAGTAATTGCGGTTTTATCTTATTTATGCAGTAATCATCTTATTTAGAAAGTCTTTCATTATTTTGCATAAGTCTATTTTTAATAGGAGAATAAGTTAGCAGATTCCTATTCTATTTTACGTCCCAAAAACTCTATATATTGAGCCTATTTAAAGGGCATTACAATGAATAAGAGAGCACTCAGAATTTTACATAACAACAATCGATAGAAAGCTCGTCAAGGATGAGTATTCTAAACAATGATCATAGGGCCTAGAAAGGGGAATAACTCTAAAAAGAGAAAAGAGGATTTCCCTGTGAGTCATCCTGTGACTATATCCTACACTTTAGATCCTTTATTTCCCTATTGGTTATCAATGTCTCCTTTTCTGTTGAGCCCCTTCCTTTTGTAAGCTCATTGTGAGTGTTGCTACCTCTATTCTCTCTATCTAGCACCCATTGAGAGTCGTCCATTTGCCTTTGATAGCCCATTGAGAACTACTTTACCTCTATTCTATTCTATTCTTTTGTTCTGACAATTCATTGAGAGCATCACTTCTAACTTCAATCTATCTTGAAAATGTCTCTTTTACCCTTAACCTCCCTTTCAATTACACTATCATCTCTAGTTTCTTTCAGCAGATAACCCCCTCTAAAACATGCTATTTCTTTGACTATCAAGTTTTTTTCTTTGTTGATTTTAGGCTTTACCAAAAATAAAGCAAAAGAAAAACAAAAAAGGAAATATATAGAAATTTCTAATTTGTCTATTCACAAAATTCTCTACTTTTAGGCAATATTGCCAATATCATACCAGAGCTTGTATTAGTTTTGATACTAGTACATTACAACACTAGTACTCGTTAATACTGAATATTATTTCAAATATTTTTTAAAATTGTAAAATAGTTTGTCAATTTGTAATATAATTAAATTTAGTCTACTAGTTAAAAATAATTTTAGATTAGGCTCAATAACTTCATTTATTAAAATTAACATAAAAAATATTTCATTTTTAGATATGGTTATTTAACATAAAAATATATTTTTTAATTTAGTCATTAAGCTTTTTTTAATTTATAATTTTAACCTGGTATTTTTTTAGTATTTTGGCGTACCTACCAGTACGGCAAGTACAAGCCAAATTTTTAGATGCAAGTGCAATTTTTCCAGAAGCATTGTTTCTTGGGTTCCAAAATACTGTGTAAATTATTACTCCTAAGAAAGTCATCAAAAAGCTATAAAGAAAGATAGCAAATTCGAATTCTATAAACTTTTGGTCCGGCACTCACAAGTGATAATGATGAAAATATAGTTAGAACCCAATCTCCATTACCGTCTGCATGTGATAGATGACCATGGTGCAACTTGGCTGCTCCAGCAAAAGAGGAAAGAAACATCAGGAAGCAAACGTTGAATATAAAGACACACGGTAAAGTTGAAATTTAACTATATTTAAGGGTTTCCTCTTGTAAAAGAGTCGCTATAGTTGAACAGAAGTGCAAGATCACGGTAAGTCTAAGAAGCTCGTGAAAAATTCATAATGATTATCATCCCAAAACCCAACTCATATTGAACCTGTTTTAAAAATCCAAATAACAGACACCTAATAAGCCAAGGCACTTCATTAGAAATTTTTTCAGGAATAGATAAAAAGGAAAACAGTCCATACATGTCTTTAACTGCCAAGCATAAAACATCAAACGACTATCTTGTGCTGCTAACTTTCCCAATAGTCAGAGGGTAATATAAAAGTGCAGAAAGCTTACTGTGACTAATTTAAATGCCAAGTTTTAGTAACTCCATCAACCTGCATCCCTAGCTGCTAGTATAGTTTTGTAATTCAACTGAGTTCTAAGAACGAGCAGCATAATAAACAAATGCCAGCATAAAGTTCAAATTGAAAAGGAATGAACTGAACTATAAAGCTTTATAGCGGCACAACAGTGCTAAAGTAGGCTTAAAACATCTTCCTTTACTAGATTCCAAATCTTCGTAAAGCCGTTAAACTTTCCATGCATGGAAAGAAAAAAAAGAGTGAACCTAGTACCTACCAAACAAATTATAAAACTAGAAACAAGAAAGTAAGTTCTAAACAGAAGTAAAGATTACAATTAAATTTCAGTAAAGTCAAAGTTCTCATACAACCAAAAGATAATGCAGACACTATGGGATACCTAAAAGCTTATAGTAAGCTCGGTAAATGATTGCTGTGCCATCTATCAGCATTACTCTACCATTTGAAGAATCAACATCCACTGTACTTTCTTTAGACTTGACAGAATCAAAGCATGTTGCCTGACGTGTCGTGCACTCACTTTCAGAAGAAGTGTATAAACTATATTGAGAAGTTGCAGAAAGATCTTGAGATAAAGATGAAATCGACCTAGAAAAATTGCGGCAACCCTGAGAGACGTAGACAGAATTTATTCAATACCTCTTGAAAATTGAAAAACAATTAGAAAAGCCACATACAAGAATTCTATTGATTAGCATGAGGCCGGAAGATTATAATATCTATGCAACACATATAATAATTCAACAAGAAAGCTCCTCTAGGTTTGAAGATATAATCGTATTAATATGATGAAATAATACCTTTTTGAACAGAGTAGATGAACTGTAAGTAAAAGCACTAGTCCTTGACTTGCAGAAGCTGTTTACAACTCTTGGAGTCGTTGGGAAGGGTCTACTGAAACAATTAAAGCCCCTCCAGAAGGAAACAACGTGTAGATTCAAGTACGCCATGAATTTCACTTCATAGCAACCATGCTTGAAAACTGTAGCAATAGAGAAATGCCTCAAAAGAGTGTCGTGACCTGCCTGGAATTCCAAATTCAGATACTCATGTCACAGTCATTCATAACAAGCCCATTAGAATTCGGAAAAAGATAAGATGTGAGCTTTGGCTATGAACTAAAAATGCAGTGACAGGCGCCCATTACTGACCCCAACAAACGAAGGAGCAAATTATACCACACTACTAGTCGAATTCAAAGTATCAAACGCCATAATTAATATTCACCCAAGAAAGTTAAACAGAGCGTCTCCTGTCGTACCTACCAGGGTTCTTGGTTCGCTCCCATATGCAAACTACATAAAGAAGAAAGAAAGATTTTGTAGGATAGCACCGATTCGGACGAGTAAGCTTAAGCAGCTCTTGAGGTTGTGCGGGAATCCATCTTAGTTCCCTCAAAACTTAAAAAATAAATTATAAAAAAAATATTTCTTAATGGTGACAGTGTAGCCGGGCTCAAGTCCACTGGCCCAAACCGGCATAAATATAAGTATACAGGCTTGGACCCGGGCCTGGTGACCTGAATCCAATCCGAGTTTCCATTAGGCTTCGACGGCTCACAATGGATAGGACCCGCTGAGCCGAAAAAATGTTTTATTTTTAAAGTATATTATTTAATTAAAAAATTAAAATTCAAGCCTAGTCGAGCCTAAAAATCTTAAGCCCAAACTCTACGTGAATCTCGAAACTAGAAAAATGCCCGAGTCTAATTCAGCGCTGAATTAAACCGAATCAAACTCGTTGATTTTAATATATCAGTATTTTAATTAGGATATCAATGGATCAGATTCAGAATAGGGCCCAAGCTACCCTTAGCCCTATCTGTGACCCAGCGGGCTGAGATGAGCGGATCGGCACCACCTAGCCTATTATTTGTTTTTTTAATAAAAAACTTTCAAAATGACGTTATCTTTAACAAAACGAATTTGTTTTCGAAGTGACGACCAGATCACGGGCCGGGCCAATTTTGACATTCCTAACTTTAACATGGTAAACCATGCAATTTTGACTAGACTAAACCCATTCATCTACTATTAAAATTTTTAAAGGTAAAAAACATATAGAGGTATAATTTAACTAATTTCAATTTTATTTTTATATAATTGAAATATATTTTATATAAATTAATTAAATGTTGTTAAAAACGTCATTTTGATATTTTGATATAACGGTATTTTAATTAGGGATGTCAATGAGTTGGGTGAAGACTCGGACTTGGACTTGGACTCGGGCTACTCCTAGCCTAGTCTGTGACCTAGCGGGCTGAGACAGGTCTAGCGGATCAATACGACTCGATCTGTCATTTGTTTTTTAATAAAAACTTTCAAAATGACATCATTTTTAATAAAACGATGTCGTTTTGAAAATGACAACCAAATCACAGGCCGGGTCAAATTTGACATTTCTAACTTGAACGTCGTGCCTATGGTATACTATGCAATTTTGACTAGACTAAACTCATTCATCTATAATAAAAAAATTTAAAGGTAAAAAAACATATAGAGGTATAATTTAACTAATTTCAGTATTTTTATTTTTAAATAAATTTTATATAAATTAATTAATTGTTGTTAAAAACATCATTTAGATTAATTAAATTTAACGTAAATTATTATTTAAATTTACTTTGAGTTTAAAATCAGATTTAATTAAATATATGTATTTTTTAGTGAAAAATATAATAGGATTTTTTGTAAATTTAAATAATTTGAAATTAAACTAACAATGAATTTCATTTTTTTTACCTAATTTTATTTTCATTAATAAATTTATGATTAAACAAACTTGGACTTTATGTTCAAGCCCAGCCTGTTCAGGCCCGAGCAACTCCTAACTTCTAAACAGCACATGATTCCCTATAAACCCTAAATCAAAATCGTCGCCTAGGGTTTATACGTGCCGCGTCGTGTCTTTGCTCTCGATTCAATAATGCCCAAGTCAAAGCGTAACAGACCAGGTTTCCCCTCTTTTCTCCTTAATTTGTGTTGTTTTGTACGTAGTTGTTGGCGTTTGTGTGCGTGTGTTTTGGCGGTTAGGGTGAGAGTGTGATTTGAAAATCTCGGTTATGAAATTTGATAGTTATATGGTTGATTGATTCTATAATGATTTTGGTGTTATTGTGAAATTGCAGTTACTTTGTCAAAGACAAAGAAGAAGGGTAGAGAACATAAAGAATCTATTGTTAATTCAATAAGGAATGCCGCTGAAAAGTACTCCTCGGCTTATGTGTTCAGTTTTGAGAACATGAGAAATCTCAAATTCAAAGAGTTCAGGGAGAAACTCAAATCCTCTAGCAGGTTTCTTTATTTGTGCTTCGTTTGATGGCGTTTGAGTTGTTATTGAGATTATTTAATTAATTGATGTGGAAGATTTCAATAGATATTGCTTTTAAGAAATTGCATTTGATGGACGTTTAAACATCAAAGTCTTAAGTAACATCAATTGGTGTCCTTTTCCTTGCTAAATTATGCAGACTTTAGTGCTAGTCTACTTGAATAACCAGCTTGCAATTTTGTTCTTAGATTCTTCCTTGGATCAAACAAAGTGATGCAAGTTTCTCTAGGTCGATCTGTTTCAGATGAGATTCAACCAGGCATTCACAAAGTTTCTAAGGTAGGTATATGTTAATATTTCAATTTGTTAATCTCTATTATTTTTCATCTAAAGTGAAGGATTTTGAAATTAACCTTCTGCATGTTCAATTTTTCATTAGCTTCTGCGTGGGGATACTGGACTTTTCTTCACAAACTTGCCTAAAGAAGAGGTTGAAAGGTAATATTTATATTCTTTCCGGTTTATTTTTCAGACATTTAAAAATTAGAAGAAGAAAATAATTTTGGATTTTAGCATTTTAAAATAAATCCAAAATTATTTTAGGTACATGCTAATAGATTTTAAATCATTTTCCTACTTTCTGGAACCAAAGATTCTTATATAAGGAAGTCTCCTATTTCTTTTGCAGGTTATTTAGAGAATATGAAGAATATGATTTTGCTAGGACTGGAACCTCTGCTACAGAAAAGGTTTTGATTTTCAAATTAGCCTTGTTTATTGGAAACTGTGACAAGTTTCCAGTGTGATTAAGTGCTTGCTATACAACTTGATCACTTTTTGCACTGAGACATATTTTGACTCAGTATTTTCTCAATCTAGGACTAGTACCAGGAATGAGTTTAATTCACTTCTCTGGTACTTATGATGAGTTATTTTGCCCTTTGCAGTTAGTAAATGATTGTGGTTCTATTTTGAGCAGAGTACTCTATTTAGCAACACTTTTGAAGAAAGACTTTGACCTGCTGCCTACATTACAATGTTTCAGGTCGAACTTATGGAGGGCCCTCTGGATCAATTTACCCATGAAATGGAACCCTTTCTGCGGAAGCAAGGGATGCCTGTACGGTTAAACAAAGGTAATCTTTCTCTCTGCTGCTTGCTGTTGTTTTATCGCAATTTAGATCTGTTGGACGTGAAATCATCATCAAAACTTTATTTTGCTTGCAGGTGTTGTGGAGATTGTTTCAGACTTTGTTGTCTGCGAAGAGGGAAAACCTTTATCACCTGAGTCAGCCCGCATACTGGTAAGTTTTTGGTGATTTTGTTTGGCCACAGTTGATGTTGGATATTTTCCAGTGTGAAAAATGTATTTCATTTAATTTTGTGAAGTCTCATTTGATATTTTCCACCTTCTCACTCTTGTAAGAACTACCGGTTTTCTCATTTGCATAATAATTGCATAAATTAGGATTGTTTGTATTGCTAAAATTGAATTTTGTTCATTGTTATGGTTTTGACAGAGGCTGTTAGGCATCAAGATGGCCACGTTCCGACTTCACTTAATATGCAGGTGGAGCCCTGAGGATTTTGAGCTCTACAGAGAGGGACTAGATGATTCAGATATTGAATCTGCATAAAGATATACTGATTCAGTTTGCAGCAAAAGTTTACAGATGGGTTTCACACCTCATGTTTGTGTACATTGCTGATAATATCAAATCCGTCCATTCTGTGTTTGGAACAGAGTATTTCATCACTCCCTCTGTGGCTAATCTGATAGCTGTTCTTGTAATACCTTGGAGGTAGTAGTTGTGTGATTGTAGCCCAAATCATGTCAGAGGCATTTACCATTGAGCATATTTTGTGATCTTGCTTGCTGTTTCACTCCAGTTTTGCCCCGCATAGGTTTCAATTGAATTGTGTAGCTTAATTTTGGTGATTAGCTAATTACGAGAATCAACTACCTTTGTTCATATTGCGTGTTAATTGTTCAGATGCAATGTGTATATGGTTCAAACTAGTGTTGAAGAGCAGGAACCCAATCACTAAAATTCGTAATTCTTACTCTTTGTATGCAATAGTTTGATTATTTCATCTATGATTAAGGGGCTTCATTTGAGATTATTGTTCTTTACAATTCTGAACAAAAATATACAGAGAAGGGCACAAAATCCTGTGATTTTCTAGAATATACTTAGATTAAAACTCTTAAGAAGAATGGTCAGATGGGTTCTCAGATTCTACTTCTTTGCTGACTTTCTCATCTGCTCCTCTTCGGCTATCAAGCGGAGTTGTTCTTGATCCTCTTTTCTTGCAATCTTTGCACTGTTTTAGCACAACAAACACTGTTAATATCGTATTCAATCCTTCTGTTAAATGCATATTATTACTTTCTTTTATATCAATAGAACTTAGCGGCCTTTATGTGAATAGTATTAGTAGTACTGACCTTCTTCTCTCCTCCTTCATTATCTCATGAAAACTTGCTTCCATGATACAATCACCATCATCACGATCCGCAAACCGTTGGGTACTGCAAAGGGATACCAATGTGAATAAGAAGAAGCATTGTCTGAAATCTAAGTTAAAACAGAATAGAAGCAGCTTACTTGAACATTCTTCTAATCATACTCAGAGCTTTTGCGTTCTCCTCGTAATCATCATCATCATATATTTGTGCGGCGGTCCTTTTCTTGGGGCGAACATGAGGTGACGTTTGCTTCACCCGCTTTTTCTCCATTACGGTACCAGAATTCCTTGAAGAAGGTAAGTCTTTTGGTCGTTCATTGCAGCTCCTGGAATCCCGGTGGGGTTTAAGGACAGAAGTAGTAGACTTCCTGAGAACTGCATGCGCAGGCGTAGATTTCCTTCCTTCGCATCTCGTGTTAGAATTCCTATCAGCATTTTTGTCCACCACCTTAACAGATTTCGCAGGAGCTGGAGGGTCTCCATCATCGGAAAATAGGAAGGAATAGTCTCTCAGTTTTTGCACCTCCATATATTGCTGTTCACACACACATACAAGGCAATAAGTACACTGTCACACAGTTCCGATCTAACCGTTATCGCGATACCATACTAAGTGAATAAACTGAAGTACCTCTTTGTTTAGCAAGGGTATGCTCCCGGTCTTTGTTCCTGTGGAGACCATCATCTTTTTCTGACCTACATTGGAATTTGATATTGTTAGGAGAGGCAGATGTACTTTTGCTAGTAAGGACTTGCTTTCTTCAATAACTCTTTTAGCGATATGCGTCTTTGAAGGGCCAAAAAACGACCCATAACTGCACAAAAATACAATAATAATAATTCAAATTTGAATATCAAATTACTCGAATTCGCGTTAGTTGATTGATCAAGTAGAATTTACCTAAAATCTGGTTAAAAAATCAACTGAACTTACTTGTCGGCGTGTTCTTCGACTGAGGTCGACATGGTATTTCGCCGCTTTCGAATTTCTTGTTTGATCCTTTCTCTCATGCTAAGGTATTTACGCTCGTCGTCTGGACTTGGCGGCCTCCTCCTCTTAGCTTCTTCTTCCGCCTTACTACTACCCATCTTCATCTTCATTACCTTCATTCCTTCTCTTCCTACTTCAATAACTAACAGATGCTGAATGAGAAGAAACTGAAGGACTACCAGCACAACTGATGGATGATGAAGAAGAAGACTGTAGTTTTCGGATTACTGTTTAGTAGTCGGTATATTGTTACTATTTATGTAACGAACCGTACGCTCCTCCTCTCCTCGAGTCTCTGCAAATCCGATGATGATTAGGAAAGGGAATCACTGACATGGCTTCCAAGATTCTCTCTCCGAGTCCTCTCTGTAATTATAAATCATATTTGGATTAGGAATTCTCTGCTGACGTGGCTTTCAAATTTCCTACTATCTCGTCTACGTCTTTGCCTTTCCATAAATCTGATCGGATGTTGATTGATGACGTGGCTTTTAAAGTGTTGTGTATACTTATTACTTAAGTAACTTGGAGTGGAGTAATTGAAATTTTATTTTAAAATATAAGCATTAAATATTATATTTCGTTATACATATAAATTATCCTTTCACTCATCATAATAATATTAAAAAAGTTTATTATATATTTTTAAAATTTTTATATTTTATTAACTGAAAATAAAAATAAATCTCATTTTAATTTTTATCATGTTCTTAAGTCTTAAATATCAAATTTAATTGATATGTTATTAAAATTTTATTAAAATGATACATTAAAATTTATCAGCTTATTAAATTGAAAATTGATATTATATAATTGAAATTTTAATTTATAAAATTAAACTTAATAACTAAAATGTACTGAAATTTTTATATATTTTAGGCCACTTAAGGGGTGGTTGAGTTGGTGGAATGGGGGGCATGAGGTCAAAAAGTCCTGTGTTAAAATTTCCTTATCTACATTCTCTCGATCGAGTATGTCGTACAGAATTTGTCTAGTGCGAAGTACCATGTTGGCGTAATTTATAAACTATTACATCAATCCAGAAATTTACCTAATTCACATTAAAATGTAGATTCCTCTGTTCCATTTCTCATATTTTTAATTTTAGTTATCAATTTTAATTATTTTTTCTTGTGATTATTCCCGCAATCCGCATATATTGATATTATATAATATTATTAATTTATATGTATTTAGCATATTAAATTCAAAATTGATATTATATAATATTATTAATTTATATATGTTTAGCATAAAATGGTTATAGAATATTCACAATCACTATAAATATATTTGCTTATACGTAGATATCTCAGGTTTGACATTAACATGCAACCATGCATTTTCCTCAAACTCCGCAACACCAGACAGTAGTACAACGTTGTATCAAAAGACTTTCTAAATTTAGTAAAACTCCATTAATATAAGCCGCCCGAAACCTCCCAGAGTTTTGGGTTAAGCAGAGCCAAAGGCCTCTGTACGTGTTATCGTCTTCTTGCATTTCTTTAACCCTTTCTCTTCCTCCGTGTCTTCTTTTGGCACGGGATGTACTGAATAAGTAGAAGAGAAAACAAAAACCAGACAATTTCATTACAGAAAAAATAAGAAGTAGAAGATAAATAATAAAGAGAAAAAAGATGTTGGGGAAAATTGTTGCTTCTGGGGTTTCCCTGATTCTCGTGGTCGGTGTTGTGATCGGAGTTGTTGCCGTCGTCAACCACCAAAATGGGTCCAACACCGTGAAGAATGAGAACATGACGCCGCAAATGAAGATGGCGAGCCAGTTGTGCCAACCCACCAGCTACAAGGAGGCTTGCACTAAAACTCTAGGTTCAGTCAATAGCACTGATCCTAAGGAGTTCGTGAAGGCGGCGATACTGGCCACCTCAGACGCTGTTAAGAAAGCTTTCAACTTCTCTGAGGATATTGTGGTGCAGGCCGGGAAAGAGGAACGTGAGAAAATGGCGTTGGATGATTGTAAGGAGTTGATGGACTATGCAGTTCAAGAGCTTCAGGCGACTTTCTCGACCGTCGGAGAAAGTAGCATGCACACCATGAAAGATCGTTTGGATGAGCTGAGGAGCTGGATGAGCGCCGTTCTTGCTTACCAAGAAACATGCGTCGATGGTTTCTCCGACAACAGTCCGATCAAGCCTGTGATCCAACAAGGAATGATTGATGCCAGTCACCTGACAGACAATGTCCTGGCTATCATGGGACAAATGTCTGAATTCCTGAAATCTCTAGGACTTCAGTTCAACAATCCCGGAGGCACTAGTCGGAAACTTACCTCCGCAGACGGGTACCCGACCTGGATGTCTGCTGCTGATCGGAAGCTTTTGGCGTCTGGCAATAACGCCGGTGTTACACCAAATGCAGTGGTGGCTCAGGACGGAAGTGGGCAATACAAGACCATCACGGAGGCTCTTGCGGCGGTCCCTAAGGATGTGAAGGGACGATATGTGATCTATGTGAAAGCTGGAACCTATCGTGAATATGTTACCGTCGCCAAAGGTCAGACCAATTTGTTCATGTACGGCGATGGACCGAGGCAGACCATTGTCACCGGAGACAAAAGCTTCCACAAGAGTAAATTGGGTACCTGGAAGACAGCTACATTTGGTAAGTTCCATCACCAAAAGCCAACATTGAGTTTGCCAACCCTAAATGCATGAACCTAGTTTATCATACATGCATGCAGTTTGTTTTCTTAAGAATTGTCGAGATTGACGAAACAATGAGTTTGTGGTGCTTTGCAGTGGTTGAAGCAGACGGATTCATCTGCAAGTCAATGGGATTCGAGAACACAGCTGGTCCTGAAGGTCACCAAGCTGTTGCACTCCGTGTCAACTCGGACATGGCCACCTTCTACAACTGCCGAATGGATGCTTATCAAGACACCTTGTTGTACCAAGCCAAGCGCCAATTCTACCGGAACTGCGTCATCTCCGGCACCGTCGACTTCATCTTCGGATACGGTGCCGCAGTTATTCAGAACTCTATGCTCATTTTGAGGAGGCCAATGGACAATCAACAGAACTTTTTGACGGCCGACGGACGGAAAGAGCAACACTCACCGACCGGTGTGGTCATCCACAACTGCCAGATTGTTCCTGAAGAAAAGCTGGTGCCTGACAGACTCAAGATCCCATCTTACTTGGGTAGGCCATGGAAGCCATATTCAAGGGCCGTGATTATGGAATCACAGATCGCCGACGCGATTCACCCCGACGGATATAGCAAATGGAACGAAACTGCCCCCATCGACACACTGTACTATGCAGAGTACGCTAACACTGGACCAGGTGCCGTCACGAACAGGAGAGTGAAGTGGAATTCTATTCACTTCCTCAACCGGGACGAGGCGCTTAAGTTTACCGCCGGTGCATTCATTCAAGGTGAACCGTGGATTACCGCCGCCGGAGTACCATTCTTGGCTGGCCTCAAAGCATAGGTTACTATTAAATATTTTTATATTTGAAAAAAAAGAGCTTCTTGTATCAATTATCGTTTTTTAAAATTATCAAATATATTCCAAATTTTCATTAAATTTTCACATAATTTATGTTTAATTATTATTTTTAATGGTTTTATATATATATATATATATATTTTAATGGTTTTATATATATATATATATATCAATTTCAAATTCTAATAATAATATATTAGTGGCTATTAATAAATTTCTTATTTAAAAATAAGATTGACCCTATTCTAAAATTACAAATTGTAAAATATATAATAAAATAACCAAAAATACAATTTAACATTATCACAAATTAAAAGTTATAATATTTCTACGTCACATTATAAAGTTAAGAGAGTAATGTAAAATTAAATGAACTTATTTAATAATTAACGCTTGTATAACAATTTTTTAATGCGTGAGGTATAATAAATAATAAATTATACGTGTGCCTATATATATACTAATTTTTTTATCACATGTTATCATTTTTATATTTACATGTGTGTCTATAACAAAAAGCCTTTCTATTATTTAAAAATAAAGTTGCGTATTATTAAACCTATCTAAACCCTGCATTAATGCGAGATTCAAATTAGGTGTGAAGATAATTACGTTCAAACTGATTTCGAATGATGTCACAAGACCCTCTAATTTCATCATTTTTATTTTTATTTCTATTTTTATTATTACATTTATATACACAGATAATTATCTTCAACCTAAACTATTAAATAATTATTTTTTAAAATTACATTTTGAACCACATTTTTTTTAATAAAATACAAATCAGGCTCTAACGTTTTGAAATGATTAAATTAAAACCCAACGTTTTTTTAAAAAAAGTTCAAAACAAGTCCTAAATGAACAAAAAAAATTAACAAAATTAACTAACTCCTGTTAATAAATGTCACGTCAATAACATTATTTTTTATTTCTTGAACCAAAAAATAGATCTCATTTTCACGTGACAAATGAAACTCATTATTAAAAATCTATAAAAGTAGGTCTCGCTTTTTAGGTAATGTAAAAAACTAATTACGTTGCAATCATATCCACTTTCTATTTAAAAAATATATAAATAATCTCAAATCAATATTCACGTAAAATTTTAATATATTTTTTTATTTATTTAGGGTCTTTTGAATATTTTGAAAAGAACACTTTAACCTTCTGTAAATGTTAAATTTTAAAATTCACTTTTCGTCCTTGAAATTTTAATTTTTAACAACATCAGTACCAAGTATTAGGCTTTATTTTCCTAATAATTTACTTAAAAAGACAGGTGGATTGGAGACCAGACTTGCACAAGAATAAAATAAATAAGCTGCAACAATCACATAAAATTGTCAGTGGATGATTGTCCCAACTTCTCTGAATCTGCACATAAAACTTTGACAAATCTTGGGGAAGAACTTTGAATTATCTTGTCTAAGAGGCATTCATACCTGTTTTGCAAGCTAAACAATGTAAAACTTATGTAAATCCACTTTAAACACTTGCAAAAGTTGAAGTTTTAAAACATGTGTTTGAAATCAAGCATACATCAACATGATGATACAACCTGAAAATGAAGAGGAGATTTTGGAATTCTTCACATCAGGAACAGAAAAAAAGAGAGACAAATTTGAAGGTTGTGAGGCATCGGAAAACTGGATTGCATAAAATATTGTTTGGATAGAGAGACGTTTACACTATCACAGAATTAATAGATGAAAAGACTACACAAGTTGTCACATGAGAACAAACCAACCTCTCATGATGTTGCATGTTCAGCCTTTTTATCCTCCAAAATTCTCAGTTCTTCACGCCAACCATCCAATTTTGTCAACTTCTCCAACTGCTCTGGCTTCATATCATTTGCTGCAGTCTTCTGCTGTTGAGCTTCCGCTTGTCGAATCTGGTCAAGTATATCCACAGCTAGTTATTATACAGCAGAGTAAGCCTAATTGAGGAGTAGATGTACATGAAAATGCTTCAAATTCAGAAGAACATAAAATCTTGGTTACAACCAATCGGCAAACTATTAGGAATTATTTGATAGTGAAGCCTAGGGGATTGCTTGTTCATAAACCTTGCGAAAACTCTCGCTCATAAACAATGCGTAGCACCAAAAGAAAGAGCGCCAATAGCGGTTAAAATCAGAAAAATAATCAAAAGGATATATTTCTTCCTCAATTCCAACCAGTCCCCTAATCCCAAACCTTTCCCTCCGATGAAACTCTTAACTGGAGATGAATAAAACAAGAAATCCCAGTTCCAAGAAAGCCAACTGTAGTTGACGAATTAGGATGTTTGTTATTGTTTCTGCTATAAGAAAATTACATACGCCCTGGTCATTCATCTACAGACACCAATATTTGATTGGACTATAATGCAGCTTTTTCCCACGCAAGCTCATGCTCTCAATTCAACAAGCTGGTCAACTACTATTTCAACCATTCACAGACTCTGTGTTTGGCAAGTGATTCAATACGGTTTATAACTACTAACAGCATATCCTCTTTCAGAAAAAGAAAGAAAAGAAACTAGCATTCTACTTTTCTTTCCCTGATGAAATTTTCCAAACGCCCTTCGATAAAGAGAACAAAAAGTTTTTAAGAGAAGAAAGGCAGAAAGGAGCAGCTGCTGACAAATAAACTAGATTGATGAATTGCCATTAATTTAAGTTTCTCACTCAGTTACCAAGTAGTTGAAAATCTTGTATATAGGATTTTCACCACTTATGATATATTTGCATATGTCACCATATTCAACACATGTTAAGTACTTGAGATTTGAAGCTGTTCAATTTGATGGCCAAGCCCCCTCAGAAACAAGTTTAAGGCATGTCAAAAGATGCAATGTCATAATTATAGATAATGGTTTGGGTAGATCAAAGTTTTGGCAACGCAGCTACAGTTGCGACAAAAGTATTAGATGTCTGCCATTGAAGAATTCTCTGATGTTCTATCCTTGTCTCGCATGAAGCAACTTACTACGCATGCCCTTGGCAAGCAGAGAAAGATGAAAGGATCACATAAGCTGCTATACACGGTCCAGAAAAGAATATGGCACAACAAAAGTGAAGATATACATATATTAAATAATATCTATTTTTCAGTGAAAATGTATAGTAGACCTTTCTTAATTTTTCTGCAGATATAAGAGGGAGCTGTGAGAATATATTAATGGAACTCATGATAATCTAATATGTCACCAGATCTTTTGAGACTAGCTCCAGTTCTTGTTTAACTTATCAATATCAGATGATACATTGGAAAGGAAAGATTGACGAAATTACTAATTTTGGTCTCCTAAAAGCAATAACCGGAAACAATCTCAAGGAAGGTGGTAAAGAGAATCAGAAGTCATCTTACAAAGAATCGATACAGAGTAAGTGTCTGAATAAAAAGAATAAAAATCAAACCCATTTGTTGAATTGTCTTCCTCACCAGACATAAGATACTGAAACTGATAATAAGTATTTGAAGTTCTTAGGATTTAGGACTTAATATTGGAATATTATGTGCATATTCTTCTTTAAGAAAATAATTATGAAATAAATATCGTGGTATGAAATAAGCATACGAGTGTTATGTAATAAATACACCAAGTTTTTTTAATAAAGACGTAGTCTTAACAACTTTCTACACTTTACACCTAATGACTGTACTTCAAAAGTCTGTTAACTACACTTGTGTTTAGCATCTGAACAAGAATATGAATCATGTAACCATAAGCGAGGGCAAAACATAGTCAGGAAGGCCAGGTAAGACTTAAATGATAATCAGTCATACCTTCTTTCTAAGAGCGCGGATTTTTTTATCAACATCTTCAGATGGAGCACTTGGAACTGAAGCCTCCATTGAGTCGGCTGGTGAAGAATCTACAATAAGTAGCTCATTCATTTGAGATGTCAATGACTTGTGGGATTCAGAGCAACCTAAATCTTCATTTGGTGGCAATTCTTCCTTTTCCAGTTCACCATCTACTGATGCTTCCGAGTTATTACCTTTCTCAAGAGCAGCCTGCCAAAGGTAAAATGAACACAATGCTTTAAATATAAAGGAAATTTGTAAAAAAGGAAAAAATGAGGCAAACATGTATTTCACTAGTTCTGTAGACTTATTCTCAAATAAAGATATGTCTACAAGTGATTAAAAAAATGTGTCAATTAAACATCAAAGCATCTGCATCTCATCACATCACAACACAAAGTGTTCCGGAATAATATAAATCAGCACTTTTCAGAAAATTTGAAAAATTATCTAATTACTTTCTATCAGAAAAACTAGCAAACCTCATAACCCCAGAGCCTTTGGAAACCCCAAGCACATTCATCCACCTTTGCAAAACCTAAAGTTTCAGTTTTCCTAAATCCCAAGCCATAGCAATCCAAACCAGAAGTGACCAATGTAGCTGGCTAAAACTTAAGTGGTTGCCCGTAGGACCATTAGAAGTCGGTTTTAATATCTTAAATTTCTGAACTATCACAGGATAGAGTAAGGACCTGATAGAGTTGTGGACTTGTATAGTTGATATAGAACATTGACAGAGAATAAGAAAAATGAAATTTGATGAAAGAGCAACACTGACAAGCAAGATGCACATACCTGTAGCCGTTTCTCCTTCTTCCTCTCGTTCCTCTTGGCGGACTTGGTCTTTGGTTTTGTATCAAGAACAGGGTCATAACCTGGAGGCACCATCTCCTGTGAAGATGACATCCCCTTTTTCCACTGCAGCAAAGAGAGCCCCCACGTTGGTTTTATAATAATCCTCCATACCCAATACAAAATCAAACTCAAAAACCTCCATATCCAGCACTTATTAAATATATGTACTAAAAAAAAAAACCTTGCATACATAATAAGTATATGTAAAACGAAAAAGAAGGAAGCATACCAGTGCACCTTTGGATTGGTAAATGGCGACTTCGTCTTGAGGGACGTAACCCGCCCGAATGCGGATGGGTTTACGGAGCGTACCGTCGGGTCGTCGGGTAGGCGCCAAAATCCTCTCCCCTTCTTTTAGGGTTTTTCTCAACTCAGCCATTCTCTTCAATTGCTCGTCTCCTCCACCGCAGCCGCCGCAGCTGCCCATCGATCGATTACAAAATTCTTCACCGATTGATTACGAATTTCAGACACTGTGCAAAACATTAAACTAAACTAGTTGATTTGGTAGTGTGTTAATATAGAACATTGCGATGGGATGGGATAGGACTTTCCTCTCATTGCCTTTCCTTTTCCCACTTCTGCTTTGTTATGAGTTTTAACTTCGCTAATGTTTTGGGCTTTTCGGTTCTAATATTTTACATACCCAAGTGTTTTTTTTTAATACTTAAATATATAAATTACTCATGTGATTCTATTTATTTTTAAAAAACTCAAATTTAAAAATATTTTATATTATTAAATTATATTTAAAATTATTTTATTCTTTAAATTTAAAAGAATTATCAAATTAAAATTTTATACCGAATCATTTAATGAAATTTATTATAAAAATTATGTCAAAATAATCACATTATTACTTAATAGTATATTTTATTATAATTTATATAAAAATAACTCAATAAGATTTCCTAAAAATTTTATTTTAAAACTTTGTAAATTTTTTAATTTTATTTTAATCTCTTATATAATATTTATTAATAAAATTTATTTATTAAATAAATAATCTAAAAATATATTTTATTTATAAATTAATATTTAGTTTAAACATATTTTAACTATTAAATCAAATTTTTACTTGAATTTTGTATATTTTGAAGATATTTTAAATTTAATTATATTATTAATTTGATTTGAATTAATTTAATTTAATTTAATGGCAAAAATACATAAAAATAAATCATTAATAATTTATTTTAATTAATTAAATATCACATTAAATTAAATTATTCATGACTTTTATTAATAATTAAATATGTGTTTAATTTATAGTAAATTTAATTATAAAAACAGAAATAAAAAATAAGAAACACTTTTTTTAGTTTTCATCAATTTTAAAAAACAGAAACAAAAATTCAAATAAACAAAATTTTTACTAAATTTAAAAATTAAAATTAAAAACTGAAAATATAAATAAAAACAAATAAATTATAAATTGATAAATTTAAAAAATTGAACGGTGAATTGAAACTATTTCAAAGGATTAAACAATTGCGATTCTGTTTACACGCGACCACTAGACAGAGGGGTGAAAATATTTAGGAGGCAGCAGGACGATTCCGAGACCGATTTCGGTTTGAGATGCGTACGGATTACTCTTGTTAGCGTAGATGAGTGGATTCTCTTCAATTCCGTACAGGATTGAGGGATCTCTGGCTTTGATCCTTCGAAGCTCTTTTTGTAGTCTTTCAATGGCGGTCAGTTCTCGATAAGCCACTAAAGACCTCTTCTTCGATGGAATACTACCGCCACGCCAAATGTTCCCTTTAGTTTTACCTGCAAATTAAACATATCAAGGGCTCTTTAGCAATTAGTTGATTGCATAGATTTGACAAATAGATTATATTAGCTATTTGTTACTAGATATTTGATAAAATTAACTGTTTATATATAAAATGACTGATGGTTCTAGGATTAAACAACACTCAACAAAAGCTGAATAAGCTTCCGTATATTATTAGAAATGGGAAATAGCTTTAAATAGCCTATCGAAGAAGACAAAGTCTTCTGTACAACTGAAACAGA
>JAOSBN010000178.1:1877456-1892181 GCA_027563595.1 Erythroxylum suave | reverse complement strand
GGCGACGGCGACGGCGGTGAAGAGTGAAGACGAAGAGAGTAGAGAGACTAGAAGCTTCGGACAGTGAGCGAGAAACGTGCGTTGTTTCAATAATATCTGTGCTCAAACCGGTTGAAACGGTTTGATTAAAACCGGCCGGTTCTCCAGCAAACTGGCCGGTTTTAAGTTTGAAAGGTTTTTTTTAAAAATCGAACCGGAACACTGACCGGTTCAGAGGTTTTCTGGTCGAACCGGGCGGTCCGGTCCGGTTTTTAAAACATTGGTGAAAATTAGAATCGGCGTGATTTTACCTGGCAGTCCACCAGAAAAACCTGCGAGAATCGGAGTGTCTGTAGTGAAAGTGGCGATTAGAATGTGGGAGTGGTCGTGTGGGAGTGTTCATGACTTGGGTAGAATAATTCAGAAGTGGAAGAACTCTAACCCAAACGAGCGTGAGAGTGATGAGAGCAGACCAGAGATGAGAGGGAAGAGACGCCCGCGTGAAGAGTGAGAGAAGACCACTGATACAGAGACGAAGGTGTGCTGCTGCCAGAGGAGGAGTGCTCTGCTGGGTGAGTGACAAATTTTTTGGGTCGAGAGGTTAGCTTGATCGAGAGAAATTGATGGCGTGTTTACCTATTCCCATTCGTTAGCTATTCTGCTACGTGCGGCATAGCTAACGTTTAGGAATAGTTATTCGGCGAGTTTTTGCAAACCAAACAAAGAAATGGTTAATAAAAAGGAATAAGTGAATAATAGAATCACACTTCAGATAGACCGGCAGCCGAAGTCCTGAGCGTATAATCATGTTTGCATGTACTTACAGATTCTCTATCTATCTCATTGTACTTTTTACATTTGTACTGTCGGGCTTCAACCCCAGCAGACCTTTACTTTTTTGTCCTATTTTTTTTTCTTTTATCCCTTTATAAACAAAAAAAAAGGAACTCCTGTTACCCTAACCAAACAGCCCATACGTGTCTCTTAACAAAGGGCACTCCACCCATGGATAAGATAAGCGTTTCCCTATTTTCAAGACAAAGAAAGTAGCAAGTCACGGCTAGGGTTAGCAACCCATGAAGTCGAGTTTGGGTTCGCCTAAGCGTAGGCTCAGCCCACAACTTTATGTTCAAACTTAGCCCCAACTAGACAAAAGGTCCCAGCTTGAGTCCGATCTTGCTTGGGTTACATATATTTGCTTGGATCGAACTCAGATTGTCAATGTCTAACATAATTGCAACCTATAACATAAAGAGAAATGCACAAAATAACAAAACACCAACCCAACTACAAAATAAACTTGCAATTCTCCTGTCATATTTTTACAACTAAACAAAGAATAAGAAGAATTATAATTGGGTGCTAATCATTTAAATTAAATCTTATCATAATAATCAGATCTTCTTCAAAGAGATGATCATGCTAAAGAAAAATAACCTTAATTTCTGATGATTATCAGAATTTAGAAGCACTAAGTTTATCCTTGTAAAGTGCCAAATAATATGCAATCCAAAATTTGTGCTATAGTAGGGAAGAAAATAGGCATGAGCTAAAAAAATGAAACGCTTCAGTATATTCACAGCTATTGCAGTTATAATTTGTTCAGGAAAATGACTTGTTAATATCCCTGTGAAGCTATCGTAGTTACAATTTGTTCTCAAAAAGGACTTGTTAATGTCCAAAAGATGAAGACGAACAAACGCAAAGGTGATAACATTTTGTTTTAGCAATGAACCTTTCCAAAGTCTTGAGTAGAAATAATTAATACTACTCCCTTATTCTCTGTGAAGACATTACAATATGTACTTTTGGCAGCAATAGGATTAACCTGCAAGTAAGAATTAGTACACATTAGGGGACAACCAAGTAACAATTTGAGCAGATTAGAAACAATTAACCAATGTTAATGTTGCTCCAGTTGCAATTAGTCCACATTACCGTATATAATCTTCCAAGTATATGTATAAATTGGTCTATAATTCCTGAAACAGGAGAATGGTAACGGCAGTAATCCTGTCAATCAGAAAATCTGGATATTATGACAATTTTAGTCTCTTTGCAGCAAAACAGGTGATGTAAAGAAAATTGAAGAAGAGAACATCCAACTTAGTCCCTAACTTACGAAATAAATTTTGTCCCTTCTAGTTTCATAGTCCGCCAACCAGAGATTTCTGTTCCTTCTTTCTGGCTTTCACCGCCCATGCAAAGCATGACCCAACAATGTCCTTGCAGTATACGAATGAACACGTAGGCCATTAAACTTCATCTCATGAAGTTATCACAGTTCTTTTGTCGTTAAACTCAACTTCTAAATTGTTAACACGATAACAGATAAACAAAACTTTACAATAGCTCTCTTTCTCAGTCTATTAGGCAGCAAAGACTACTTACCAAAGAGGGTTCAAGCATTTAATAGTGCTCTTTACTTTGATATTTCATAGCTAGTGGCAACAAGCTGGAGATCGGTTTGGAAAACTAAAACAGCAGACTGCTCTTGCCAGCATAACTTAATGTTTAAGGCCTTGAGCATATTTATTATACAAAAGAAGCCCAGAGCGGCAGAATACGAAAAGAGACAGTGTCAAAGACTGAAGGGGCCAAGCGGAATATAATTAATGTTCCATCAAGAAAGGGGTCAAAATGCTTTTTATCCCTTAGAAGACCTTGAATAGAGAATTTCTGGTCCTAGAATTCATAAGAAACACTACTTGGAATAAATAAAACAAGAAAAGAAAAATAATGAAAAATGCACAATTTCAATAACAAGAAGCAAAGAATATGTGTGTGATCTGGACTTTAATGAAATGTATTTAGACTTGCTATATGTAAAAAGACAATATTATTCTCAGCTTAAGTATCTGATTTATTATGGAAGGCTCTACCATTGGATGAATGTGTTATTAGGCTAGATCTCAACCACCTGAAGTTTGAATTCACTCATTTCCTAGAAATAGTTGCAACATCATCTCCTGAGCAATACTTACAGGAATTGGAAACATCTGATTTAGCCTCTTGCACACTTCATCAGCAAGAGCAGACTCATCTGTTATTATCTAAAGTACATCTCAACTCTTCCATCTCTGGCTTTTCTTCAGCAGGATGAATCAGTATCTCATCGCCATTACAATGATCTGATTCCTTTTGGCAACTATCATCATCATCCAAGATTTTTTGACTACTCTCATGTTCTGAGAGACCATAAAAACTATGAAATCTGCCTAGAGAAATAGAAGTAGCCCACTATAGGCAATGAATCAAGCTCAAAACATTACCAGAATCATGGCATTTTCCACCAGAAGGACCAACCCTTTTGCTGGTTAAGAACCAAATCTTGAACAGGATCATGGAACCCAGACAATCCACCAACAACTCCTGACAATCATTTTAACATTCACCACTGCACGGATTGAATAATACAAAGGACCTGTTTGACAATCAACTAATTACATTTAATGAAATAAGGTAAAAAATGATTAACTGAAATATTTGGCATGAAACGCCTAAAACTACATAATCACTACCTTTCAAACTACAAATTGTATAGGCTTACCTAACTAATCACTATCTTTTAAGCTTCGAGCACTGTTCGAGGTCCAGTAAATCAACTTCGGCTATTTTTCTTGGTGGCAATCCCCAATCGCATTCCAACAGATACTAAGGTCTCAAGTGATCTGGCACAGTTTTCTAGCAGGTCTTCGTCAATTTGAATAGCGTCCTTGTATAGTGTGCATATTTCGAAATTAATTTATTATTTGATTTTGGGAATTAATGAACAATAATCTATCTTTAATTTTTTTATGAAAAATTGAGGAGAATTTAAGGTTCGTTTTACGATTCCAAAATAAAACATACAAAGCTGGTTTCCACGTAATGATGAAAAACACTGATAGACTGGAAAATGAGTTGTGCAAAACCAACCTTTTGAGAAATGCAAATGACTGTGCTCCCACCAAATGAGAAGTGCCCAAACTGCAAAGACAAACATAAATTGCGATTAGAAGCCAAACTATGTGCACATGTTGTACAAAGTTAATACCAAAAGCAACAGATTGATTGCTCGCCTCATCTCCCTTCTTGACATGGTCACCTTCTTTCCTCAAGAATGTTATACTGCCAACCATAGTTGCTCCGATGGCAACGAACGCCACCACTAAACCAAGATGCAAAAAATATGAACGTGTCAAATTACTTTTTTGGTTAAAAACAGAGTGGAGTGACATAAGCATGGTAAACAAAGAAAGTGCTAATTGTTGAAATGTAAATAGAAATGCACAAAGTGAACAAAACACCAACCCAACTACAAAATAAACTTACAATTCTCCTGTCATATTTTCACAACCAAATAGAGAATAAGAGGGATTATAATTGGGTGCTAAGCATCCAAATTAAATCTCATCATCATAATCAGATCTTCTTTAAAGAGATGATCATGCTAAGGAAAAATAACTTTGATTTTTCCTATATGATGATTATCAGAATTTAGAAGCACTAAGTTTATCCGTGTAAAGTGCCAAATAATATGCAATCCAAAATTTGTGCTATAGTAGGGAAAAAAACAGGTATGAGCTACAAAAATAAAACTCCTCAGTACATTCATAGCTATTGCCGTTATAATTTGTTCTGAAAAAGGATTTGTTAATGTCCCCGTGAAGCTATTGCAATTATAATTTGTTATCAAAACGGACTTGTTAATGTTCTTGTGAAGCTATTGCGGTTATATTTTGTTATCGAAAAGGACTTGTTAATGTCCTTGTGAAGCTATTGCAGTTATAATTTGTTAATATATATGTAAGGCAAAGCAATTATTATTATACTAAATCACAACAACATAACATGATAAAGGAAAACAAAGGCTTCTACTTGAAAAAATAAGATTAAATAATAGTTTCACATGTCGTAAAGAGCTCTTATTATTAAATAATATGTATCATAACTCTTTATCTGAATCAAAAGTTATAGCTGTTTAAAGCTGATATGCTTGTTTAGGATTGTCTTTTGATTGTGTTTTTAGTCTTTTTAAGATAATACATGCAAAATGTGAAAACTAGAAAATTATAAGACAAATTGAATAAAGTTTTTTCATAGTGCCAGAAACATAAATAAATGATTCAAATGTGTGAGATTGACATAAGTTGGAAATAATGACTTGAAAAGAGTGTTAGAAAGAAAATACATACGTCTTAGTGACAAAATTCTTCCTGATCTGATCTTCCGGTGTATAGTGGAATGATCCCACATTTTTTTATTATATGGTTATTCACGCTGAACTTAAAAAAGGCTGCACCCTCTTTGAAGTTACCATGTCTACATATCCATTTACTAAGCGCTTTACAGATGATGACTAACATATGTTCTTTATCTGCTCCGTCAGGTGCACGATATATTGATTTAGTGGAGGAGAAATGGTGACTGTCTCCACAATAGCAAGCATAGCTAAGATCGCAATGTTTATCATCATACTCCACATTAATATTATCATGGCATAGATAGAAAGCAAATCCCATAAAAAGATGATTAAACCAATCAGAAGGAAGGTGGATTCGAATGGAATCACCCATGCTTTGATACTTGACCCACTCTGGTATTCTACTGCCTGGATAGATCATTTGAAAAGACACCTAAATAGCATAAATTTATATTCAAATTAGTGATTATACGAACCTAGATAAAGAAAGAGAGAAAGAGAAAGAGAAAGAGAAAGAGTTACGTACCCATGCTGTCTTCTTTTGAGTTCTTGTATAATTCCTCAATAGTGCATTTACTGCTGCTTGGCATTTATCTTCATGCAACATGAAGCAATTACTTAAATCGAAGACGTAGGCAGGTGCTTGTGGATCAAGAGGTAGTTGTTCAAGGGCACGTATTTCTTTTAGCGATCTACAATTATAGGCGCGTAACATGTAGACACCTTCTGGAAGAGGTGGTAAGGATAGAAGCCTTTCGCAGTTGTTTATAGCAAAATGTGTCAATCGTGGAAGGTGCTCCATGAAAAGGATTTTCTCAAAATCATTGTAACCCAAAGCTAGAGATTGTATAACAGACAGATAGCTCCAATCACAATGCAATTCCCTCAAACGATTCCTCATTGCTAATGACAAATCCATTTTATCGTGGTCTTCTAAGGACAGACTTGTTAAACCGGTGAAACTTTCTGTGGGAAAAGCAAACTTCCAGCAATCATTTAGCCCTATGTGGAAGAGCCCTTTGAGATTGATGAAAGAACCTGGCAATCTTGCTACAGGTGTCTGATTCAAGTAAAGAAATTTCAGATTATCCATAGGTTTTGAGATTTCAGGAAGCTCCTTAAAGCGTGAGCATCCAGCCAGATGAAGTAGTTCGAGAGATGTCAACTTGCTGAAAAAGTTGCTTGGAAGGCTTTCAAGCTCTCTACAACCTTCCATCCATAATTTGTCTAATTTACTTAAGAGTTCAAGTGATGATGAAGGTACATGTTTTATAGCAGTCCTTTCTAAGTACAACTTCTTTATGTTGCTTGAAAATTCTGGAAATGTAGTCAAATTTGAGCAACCGGAAAGGTCAAGAACTTCAAGAGCTTCTAGAAGTACACTTCTACAGTTTGGAAGATGAGTTATGCTTTGGTTATTTACTAAACTTAGGGACGTCAACCTGCCCAATCTCCAAAATCTATTAAAAATTATACTCATAATTCCATATGTATCTCGAGACACTGTCGAATTTTTCTGTAATTAACAAAAATAACAAAAGAGTAATTAATCCAATCAAGTATTATTTAACCTTTATTATAATAAATTAAACTGTTAAGTAATATATAATTTCGTACCTTGGCTCCATTCCATAATTGTTTGATATTGCTGTCGAATAATTCAAGTACCACAATATTCTTCGGATGGAAATTAGGTGGAAAAGATTCCAATGGATAGTTATCCCATCTAAAGTATCTTAACGTATTAGGAAGATAATCAAGACCTTGAGAAAGATGTAAATTACTTTCTCCATAGAAACTGAGAAATTTAAGATTAGGCATTTTCATGAATACTTGTGGATTTAGATCCATCTCTCTTATTTTAGACGAGTCTAAAATGATGCTTTTCACAGCCTCAGCATCCTAACAAAAGACACCCAAAATATATACGTAAGTTGTTATGGCAATAAATAATTTCTTTGAAGAATTATAAAAGACTATTAATAATATAAAGTAAAATTTGAATATCTTACCTTATTATTTACAAATACTTCATAAATATCATCAGGATCTCATAATCTGCTACGTAGATTGGGATATTCAGCCTTTTTACAAACGATTTCCTGTCCCATTTTTTGCAACAAATCATGCATTTTTAAATTTTTCGAGTCGGAAGTATCTACAAGGCATTTGTCTTCGAGAACACTAATTATAATATCTGCATCGATATCACAACTTTTAAGTACTTTCTTCACAACATCAATGCTAGCAGATTTGAAGAAACATGCAATGTCAAGAAAGATATCCTTCTCTACTCTATTTAAGCTTTTGTAACTAATTTGGAGCACATCTTGAATATTCTTATTTGAAACTTTTGACAATTGCTTCAATGCACTTCTCCACTCATTTTGCTTTCTCCCGATTAGGCTAGAACCTAAAACCTTCAAAGCCAAAGGATTGCCTCTTGCATATTCCACAATTGAGTTTGACAAGGACACATAGTCGTCTCTGGGATATTTTTCCTTGAAGGCACTCTTACTGAAAAGTTTGAGGGATTCATCATACTTTAATGGTTTAACTTCATATATAAAATCAGCCACCCCTCTAAATATTTGCTTATCTCTACTAGTAATGAGAATCATACTTCCTGAACCAAACCAACATGGATTTCCAATCAAAGACTCTAATTGTATTGGATCGTTAACATCATCAAGAACAATTAATATCTTCTTGCGACTAAGTCTTTCTCTAAGAAATGATCCATAACCAGCAGATATATATTGTACTGAATCTTTTTCACCTAATATTTTTGAAACGAGTTCTTCCTGTAACTTCTTGATACCCCCAATTTCTGAATTTTGTCTCACATTGTATACAAAGCAATGACCTTGAAATTGATGAGACATCTCATGATATATTACTTCAGCAGTAGTAGTTTTACCAATACCGCCCATCCCCCAAATTCCTAAAATACGAATCTTCAATGGGTCAATAGTAAATACATGTTTTATTTCCTTAAAACGCGAGTCCATTCCAACTAAGTGCTTAAAATCATCACATGCCATGGATCGGTTCAGTTTTTCTAAAATGTCTTCAACAATTTTGTTAATAAGCATAGGATCATTCCTGTAAATTATGAAACATAATTTAGATGAATGAAAAGCAAAGGAACCCTTTAATTGGATCAATCATAAAACCTAAAACATACCTGAACTGCTTAGAATCAAACCCACATAGAGAGGCAGCTGTGGTCAAGGCATCCCTCCATCTTGAAATCTTGTGTGCCTTCTTGGGATTTTGCTCGTGTTTAACAAAAGCTGCTGCAACATCATGTGATATTTTTCTTAAATGGGATGGATCTACCTCGTAAAAGATAGGTATTACAATTTGTTTATAAGAACGGTGACACGTGATGATCTCTGAAAGCTCATCAAGACACCAACTAGAAGAGGCGTAGTCCTTTGAGAAAACAAGGACAGCAACCGTGGAATTTTGGATTGCTTGGGGAAGTGATCGAACAATTTCATCTCCTCTTTTCAGATCATCGTCATCAAAGAAGGTTTGGAGACCCTTTTGGAGCAAAGCATCGTAGAGATGGCTGGTGAAATTGCGACGAGTGTCATCACCCCTGAAGTTCAAGAAGACGTCGTAGTTCGATGGGTGAGAGGCCAAAGAAGAAGAAGAAGCCATTATTGTTGAACGAAGAGGGTTGGAATCTATCTAATAATAGTAAATGGCCATTCGTAAGCTTATATGCATTATTGAAGGCAATCCATTGACTTGAAGCGGTCTTTGTAAAGCTTTTTTAGGTTGACTGTGAAGCTTCCACGAACCTTCCTGAAAGGTAATAAGATCATACGATGGTGCTCATGAGTGGGTATGTAGACAAGGTGAGTGGGAAGGGGATGTAGCTTTTTTAAAGTTTAGCAGCGGAGTCAAAAAGTGGGGGGTTAGTCCACTTTATGTCCAAAAAGAAGAGGATGAATTTGAATTGTTCCCACCGTAGGAGTGTAAATTTATTTTCTATTACCGATTCATATTTTCTGCCTTTGTTTGTGCATAGATTGGAGATAACAGGTCGAAGGAGCAGATTGAGGCAAGAAGCTTCTCCGAGAGGTCGAAGATATTAAATAATCAAATAATATATTTAGTTAATGTTAAATCAGATTATGAAAATAAACAAAAAAACCATTTTTTATAGTTTTTATAAATTTTAAAATCAGGAAGAAACTAAAAACTTAAATAAACAAGTTTTTTATTAAATTTGAAAACAAAAATTAAAATTAAAATAAATAATTTCTAAATTTATGAAAAATAAAATTAATGCCTAAATTATTTTTAAAATAAAAATAAAAATACCACTTATAGATGAATATCTAACCTTCATCTTCACGATTCTGCTGTAGTGAGACTGGGGAGTCTGAACTGGAGCTGTAACTTGGAGAATCATCAGAAAGGTAAATGTTTACGTAGCTACTGCGATTGGTGATGGGTGAATAAGAAGAAGAAGATACGACACTGCGTTTTTTGAAGATGTTCTTATTATTATGCTTTGTCTTGGGCACGTAGTTCTCAAGGCTTTTGCCAAGTCTGTGTCTTGATCCACATGCATTACACAGTACTGGTTTTTCAGGTGGCCCATTCCTCCAAAGTGGAGTGCCTGTTTCATCCAAGAACATACAAATTTTAATAATGATGATTTTTAAAAAAAAGTTTAAGTTTTTTTGTTTTCTAAGGATGTATAACAAAAAGATAAATAATAATATTATAATTTTCATAAAAATCTTCTTTTACAAAAAATAATATATAGTGCAGAGCAGAGCCGACCCTGAGCAAGGGCAAGGCGGGCACATGCCCAAGGCCCATCCTTATAAATGATAAATTGGGCTCATTTTTATCTTCATAAAAAATAAAATGAATTAAAATAGGTTATATTCTTAACCTTAGAAAGAACAATAAAAAGCCTATATTTTGCCTATTTTTATTCTTTGTAAGAGCTAATAGAAATTTTTTTACTTTGCTCAGGACCTATAAAATATTAGGAACGACTCTGGTGCGGAGTACCTATTTAGACTAATTTGCAAGCTATTGTATCAATCAAGAGCTTTACCTAGTACACATCTAAATGATAGTAGTTATGAGTTCTTCCGTTCTCCAAAAAAAAACAATACTTAGTGAGGTCCTCCAAAAATGTAAGATTTAGAGAAGTCTAATAATATACAATGTTATCCCTACACAAAAGAGAGACTTTTTTCAACAAACTTACATGTAGTACGTTCTTCTATAAATAGAATTGTTGCATTATTATTATTTATTTATTTATAAAAATATAGAAAAATCTTGAACTTAATTAATGAATTATTTTGTAAATAAAACAAAATTAGGAGAAAGTGAAAAATCATATAAATGAAAGGTTCCACTTATAAATATTAAAAAAAAGGAAATCTAATACAAATCATAGTATATGAAGAGAATGCTTACTTTGAGTTCCACAATGAAAACAAGGCCCTTTCTTTCCCATCTTGTTTTGATTTCTAAATCTAATGTCGTCAAAAACTGCTCCAAGAAGATGAAAGATCTTAAAAATCAAAGCATATGCACCTATTTACTGAAATTTTGAGTTCATATTCTTAAATTTTTAGGCAATTGTGCATTAATTATTGAGTGGTGGGGTCTTTTTAAAAAAGGACATTATCATTTTATCCTATTTTTTTGTACACCACACAATCATTAATTATTTAGCCTAGTTTTACTAAATATGAAGACCAATAATAAATAAAATGGTGTCAGAATTAATTAATTATAATTAATGTATACCTTTTATGTTTAATAGAGTGAATAATGGTTGTTTTAAAAGTAAGAATGTAAGAAACAATCTAATTTGCGCTTAATCCAACATTAAATCTTAAAAATAAAGAAAAAGAAGTGGATTAAATTCTTAATTTTTTAGTTCGAGATCTAACTATGTGTTAGTTATTGATAATTTTTAGTAATTATTAATGTCAAATAAAGATATTTTTATTTTTTAAAATATACCTGTTTACTATTTATGATATTAATAATTTGTTATGGGATTTTTTTCCCTTCTTATAATCGTGGAGATCAAATCTCCTGTTCCAATTATGGTATTCTTATCATGTTCTATTAAATCTCATCAATATAGTTACGTGAACTCACACAAATATACGAATGAGATTTAATAAAACATAGTTGGAACAAAGTAACTGAAACAGATGTTTCGATGTAATAATTATGTACCAATTATTAAAGGTAAAATGTTAAACTCTTGAACAAATGTTCCCTCCCCTCCATGCATGGTCACAAGAGAATATCTAAGAGTGAGAGTTATTGTATTTGGTTTTGTAATTTCTCCTTTTAAGTATTCACTTTGCTTTTGAACTAAATCACATCTTCAAAGGCAGGGAAAATTTCCAATTAAAAAAAGAGAAGAAGTGAAGTAAGTAAATAAAAAAATAGAACAATTAAAAAAAACTAGTATCATATCATAAAAAATAACCCTTCTTGAACAAAATTGTTAAGATTTTCAAAAGTTGATCACTTAATTGAAAAATTAAAAAATTTGGACATTGAATTGAAAAAAATCTTTTAAAGTTAAACTTTTTTTAATATGTTATCCTTAATAAATATATAGACTAAAATTTTGTGATTATGTATAATACATAATTATTAGGAATGACAATGAGTTAGGTCGAGCCGGGCCGAGCAGGCTTATTATCTTTTTTTATTTCAAAACTAAAAGCAATGTCATTTTGTCATTGCCTGCCAAGCCTCGATTAGGCCAACTTATTATCTTTTTCTTAAAAAATTTTGAAAACAAAAACAACATCATTTTGTCATTGCTGGTCAAGCCAGGCCTGGGCCCAATTGCCAAGCCTATGTGATATGTTTACTAAATGTCGCGTGGATGTCCATTTGTTAATTAGATCAACAAAAATCAATGTTTTGAATTGAATTATTAAAGCTACGATTCAATCCAAGCCTTAAATTCAACTCAAAATAATTAAAGTTGACTAAAATTAATTATTTATTATAAAATCTAAAATTTTAAATATTAAGACTTTTCTAAATTATTTAAACTATAGAAAATTCTCGAGTCATTTGCCTTATTTAATATAATAAATTTATAATCTAATGTAGTCTTTTTTAACCTATTTTTTCAAATTAAAATATTCGATAGTAACTTATTTTCTAATATCAAAATTTTTTACCATATTTTTATAATATTTTACCCAAATTTTGGAAGCAAAAGAAAGAAGAAGATTGGACAAAAGTAACTTTGCTTATGGGTATTATTATCATCACAAAATATAAATAACCAAACATGGTATTATCTCCATCTACCATTTCTTTCTCGACTATGGCTTATAAAGCATACACTCTCAGTCTCAGGATATGCAATGCAATTAGCTCTTGATGTGTTTATTAAGCAAAAAGAGCATAATTACAAGACTTACACAAAGGTGGATAACTTTGGGATCGAAGGATTAACTACACAAATGTCGAGGAAGCTTTGGATTGGAGTGTAGTTGTAGTCGGGATATAGCTTAGAAGCCTCCAAATCGTCCGGGGTTAGTTCAAAGCTCATCTGAGCACCTTTGATGAATACGTTGTGGAGGATGGCCACGGGTATGTTGTCTGGATAAGGTAGAGCTGCATGCAATTAACCACACAAATATTAAAATATATTGAATAAAACAATATTATTACTAATTGAAATATAAAAATTTCTAAAGGGAAATATAAAATAAAACAAGCATATGAAAAGTATAAATATTTGACCAAAACGGACCAGCTCAAGTTTAGTTAGATAATTCAAAGCTTGGTTAAATTTTAAGTAAAAATGGTGCGGTTTTAATATTTTGATTAAAACAATTTGAAACGCACAAGGGTCAATTATCTTGAGTTTTAACTTGATTAATTCGAGTTTGACCTTATTGGTTAAAGTTGACTTATCATCTCACACATGACACATACACATATCTTCATCATTATCACATCTAGCCTGAATTTCACACTATTGCAAGATTTAGAGAGGTGTAATAGTACCTAATTTTATTCCTACAAAATAGAAAGACTGTTCTCAGTAAACTTACATGTAATTATGACATGAAGAAAAAAAAACAGTACAATAATAATACAAAAAAATACAAATAAGTAATGCTGGTTAAAAAAGTAAATAAATAAAACTAAAATAAATAAATAAAATCAAATACATAAGTGCATAAAAATAAAAATAATAATAATATTACTACTAAAATAATAAATACTTAATAATCAAAATTAAAATAAAATAATACTAATCACATCAACTTGTTCAAAGTAACAAAAGGAGTAGAATTTGGTTTAGACTTACAATAGTTAACAACATGTCTGTGTTAAAATGTCTGTGCAACAAGAGAAAAGAAAAAGGGGGAGCAAACTAATATCCGTAGGAAATACTGTAATGTCATAATCTGCAATATGATATGCGACAGACTGACTGAGTTGACAAGTGATACAAGTATAACTTAATCATTTAATAAGACATGATTTTCTAATTTCAAGAAAAGTATTAACTATGTACGTAAAGGGCTAGCCTAATAATAGGGGCACAAGGCAGGTGATATTTCCAATGAAAGGCAAATGTATGATGTACCAAGAAAATTTTGTTTATAAAGCTTTCTAAATACCTTGATAAAAATAACAAAATAACTATTTCTGAAACAAATATGCGCTCTAACTCAAAAAGATTGGATTGAAGTCTAATTATAAAGAATATTGCCGTTTGATTACTATACATACATATACATAGTTTGGGCTATCAAACCATTTAAACCCTAGGGTTAAGTCCAACCTAAATTTTAGTTAGTTCCACTCTAAGCTATTAATTTTAAATCAAGCCAAATCATAGAACTATTGCTTCTAGTCATACAATTGAATGGATGTATTAGAATGAGATCATCATAATCTAAGTACCATCTAAGAAGAGTAAAAAGGCAGATTTTGCATATTATTTGTCAACCCTTCCCCACCACTCATTCCCAAATGCTGTATTTGGTTGTTGTCTTTAATATGTAGAGACAGAACGGAACAAAAATTTGGAGATGGAACAGAACAAAAATTAGAGACAGTAAGCTATTTGGTTGTGATGGGCAGAACATAAACAATTGTCTTCATCTGGAGGACATAAATGTGTTTAGTTGCGGTGGAGAGAACCAAAAAACATTGTCAATGACGAAAATACTCCTGCAGTATAATATAATCGGAAATATGTAATTCATTAATTATTTTGTAATTGTATCAATATTTATTTTAAGTGTATTGTAATTTTTAATTACGATGAAATAATTACAATATAATTAATGAAATTATTATTACTACTTAATTAATTGCATTATATTTAATTAAAATATAAATATAAATTAATTAAAATATTATTATTAATTAATTAAAATATATTAATCAATTAATTAATTAAAATATTGTAATTAATTAATTAATTATGATATAATTAATTAAATTATTATTATTACTTAATTAATTACATTATATTTAATTAAAATATTATTATTAATTAAAATA
>JAOSBN010000178.1:1826720-1837195 GCA_027563595.1 Erythroxylum suave | reverse complement strand
TGTCGCGCAGTTTCTTCAAAATTTTCAACTCTTTTAAGTTTCTCACTCTTGTACACATCACTATTCCGAATTGCCTCTACCTTTTCCTTTATCACTTCCAACCCGTCCTTCACCGTCAAATTCACAATATGCTTGAAACAACACATGCAAAATAATCTCCCATCCATCGACAATATCTCAACTGGTAACTTGTTCTTCAAATTTTCAATCATAACTTCATTTGTGTTACAGTTATGGTTGAGAGCTCGGTGTCGATGTTCTAATCCGTTAAGCACTTGGCCAATATAGTTGTTAACTTTTCATATGTATAAGGCTTCGACACATATATAACACTACCATTTAAAAATACGAACAAATATAAATCATAACATAATAAATAAATAAATGATAACAAATTAAAGAATATTATTTACCTAAGGAGTCAACTGCATAAAATCCAATCATTGTCAATATAATGTCCTGTCACTACCACGTAACTATTTTTTTGATCATCAATCATCCACATATCTGATGTGATGGCTACTCGTCCATGAATGGTCAATAATGTCTTCAATATCAAATTCTTTTGATCTTCATACATCTTGAGGATCTCTTTCTTTACATCATTTCGGGCTCGGACCTTAAAGGTTGGTTGGAGTGAGGTGAGCAACATCCTAAAATTTTGGTTATTGAAAACGAAAAGAGGCTATTCATCATTAATGATCGTCTAAGTTAGCAAATACTTTGATCTGTTATAGTCAGAACTTGTGACAGTCATCTCACTCTTCCCTTTTACTAGGTTAGTAGTAAAAAATGTTTAACCTCTCATCTTCCTTTTATTGCATGACTCTACGTGTCTTTTCAAATGAGAGGTTCTGTCTTTAGAACTCCCAACCAACATTTTATGACAATACTTGCATTTGGCCTTTCAATTCTATCATTTAATTTGATCTTAATGAAATGATACCAAACATCACTTCTTAAACTCAAAGAACTAGTTCCATCAACTTGAACTCTTTTTTCACTTGATATATTATCAGGTATTAGATTAGAGCTCTCCATTGGTATATTGTCAGGTACTAAATTATAAACTTTTAAAATTTATTTGGGACGATTTAAGAGAGGTACTTGCTTTATTTAGGGTTGATTTAAGAGAGATACTTACTTTAACGTTATGCAATTTTGAAACTTTTAAAATTTGTTTAGGATCGATTTAAGAGAGGTACTTACGTTAAAACCTGATCCAACTAAAACTTACTTAAAAGGTTAAAGTAAGTAGGTGACTACTTTAACTCTTGGTTACTAAAACAACCATAACCTACCCTACATGTCTTAGAATCTCATGATTTATAACCCTAAATAAGCTAAACATATAAAGCTAAAACTTTTATGTTTTAGACTTTTTAAAAATGTTACTCTAATTATATGAAAAACAAGAAAATAATAACCCCTACAACATAGTCCTAATAATGAGCTCACAATCTTTAGGCTTATCAACTCCCAAACATACACCAACCCCAAACAAACATGGAAAAAAATCCACAATTACTTAAATAAAAACCAGAAGCTATTCTATAATGCACAGAGCATTACAAGAAAAATATCATTTTATAATGAAATTTATCAACAAAAAATGTAAAAATTTTGTCGGTAAGTGAAGTTAGCGATGACCTTTATTGACGGACAATGATGTTGTAGGAACAACCATAACTAATAATTATCGTTGAAAAATAGAATGTTCGTCAGTAAATTTGTCGGCAAACGATTTATTGTCCATCGAAAAATGTACTAACGATTTATTTTGTGGCTGATCGCCAGTAAATTTATGGACGTAAGTTTGTTAAAACATTAACGATGGCTATGTTTGTTCCGTCAATGAGTGTATCGACGAAAAGCAACCGTCAGTAAATTTGACAACGAAATTAGTTATTCCGTTGGTAATTACCGACAGTTATTAGTATTCCGTCAGTAAGTAGAGTTGAATTTACCAATAGAACAAGAAATTTTCGTCAGTAAAGCAACCAAAAAAGGTTTTTTAAACATATAATATACACTGTTAATAAATTAAAATTATGGTTGATGCATAATTTAAAAATTATAAATTCAATAATATATATTTAATTTTTTAAACAAAAATTTGATTGATAATATAAAATTAAAAATATCTTAATTAATAATAAAAACATTACATTGCACATGATAATTATTAGTAATACAAAAGAAATGACCAAAATTACATTATTGATTTGGAGACGGTGGATGCTCTGGTTGGTGCGTTGAGGTGCTACCCCTACCCTTTAACTCATCCACCTCATTGCGGAGCTGAGTTATGTACTCCATCAACGTCTCCACTTTGCTCTGAAGCTGTTGGACTTGATTAGTTGTGGACTGCCTATTAGATGCTGCTGCATTGGATGTGGAGGATTGCGAATAACATGTATTAGCAAATGAACCTAAGCCGAATATCCTTCCACGCTGGTCCCTACCACCTATTGCATGAAGATAGGCTTCTGTCTCATCAACATCTGCAAACTGCTGAGACTGTCGTTGAATGCTTTCTTGTATTTGGTCCTATCAAAAGATAATATTTATATTAGTAAGTGATAATTATTAAGTATTAATATTAAATCATAAATTTCACGTACATTTAATTCTTTACAACGGTTGTTGACGAATGTCACACCGTCATGCTTCTTAGTATGAGTGTGTAAAAAGAGCTGACGGAGTGTAGGCTTCATGCCCATAGATTTTTCCTGCATAAGAACAAAATGTTATAAGTGTATTAGAATATATAAAAATTTTGACAGAATTTTTCTTATTTTTATGATATCTACCCCTTGTTGAACAAAAAAAATAACTCAACAACAAAACCATATATGATAATAGACATTTATAACATTATCATTGTTAACAATAGACACATATTTTCATTCTAAAATTTACGCATCAAATTTAATTGAAATATAGCAAAGAAAAGAAATAAGAATATAAATGTAAAAGTATGAATACTTACAAGTTTCTCTGCATGTTCGTGGTAAGTAATAGATCCTCCTGTATGTACAGGAAGACTTTCTCCTTCTGATCCTCCACGTCTATTAGTCGAATTACGTTCTGAAACGAACATCGCTTTAGGTGATGTCCAATACTGCTGCCAACTACTCCATATTTTTTCAGAAATATAAGGCGGTCGTACACCAGCCCTACGTATCGCAGAAACAAAATCGCGATAACGTGTACGTGCTCGTCCCTCCCATACTTTATAAATGATAGCGTTAAATTGAGAATCCCAAAAAAATTGTTTCTGAAACAAAAAAATTCAATAAATATTTATGATGTAATAATATTTATTTAATTAATGTATAAAACTGCTAATTAAAAAAAATAATAATTTTTGTTGTACCTCAAACTGATTATAGTAAAAATTTTTTGTCGCTTGAGAGATATTTTTCCATGCATAACCTTCAGGATCAATCTTCTCCTTAAATTTCGATGTCATATTTCTTGAGCACGGTCCAGATGGAATCAACCTAATATAAAAACAAATAAATTTATATCATTTTTAAAATTTAAACCTATAATTTAATTATGAACATATAATATTTTATGTATTTTCACTTACATATTATTGACAATTGTTATGTAAGTTTTTCCATCAGGTCCCTCAGCTCCAGGATGACGATCGTCTCCTTCATTGGCATTGTTTAACACTGATGCCTCTGTCAATATAAAGGTCGTTAATGATGTAGGGGTGATAGATGGTGTAGCCTCGTCTTCAAATGTAGTAGGTGGAGTGGGAGGAGGTGATTCAGCTTCAGCTGCTACACCATGAGATGCTTCACTTAGACCTGGCAAAATTTTCTCCAAACCAATAACTCGACCCTGTTCGATTCAGAAAAAAATCAGATATGGGTTAGAATTTTTTAACCGAATTAAAATCAAGTTGACTAATTTTTGTCCTAATTAAAATCAAATCTAGATCCGAGTTGACCTAACGGGATATAATGTCTGAATTTTTAAAATTGGTCAGCACAAAACATTTAAAACCGATTAAATTTATCCAATTCAAATTTAAAAAGGCAAAAAATTATTATTTCAAAATTTGACAAAGAAATTTTTTTTAAGTAGTTCTAAATTTTGATTTGAAGTGCACTTTTTTCTTTTTTCCCTTTTATTCTTTGTGGCTAGGGATGCCAATAGGTTACCAACTGGATTAATATTTGCACCACCCAACCTGAAAAATGAATATGGAGGCTAAAAAATGGATTTTAATTGTATGCCAAAAAATAGATGTAGATATAGATTTAAATATAGGTCTAGTGATAACCCGAACCGATGGATACCCATACCCAACCAGTTTTTTATTAACTCTATTTTTCTTGAATATTTATAGTTAAATACAATAAAATATTAATATTTTCTGAAAAGAAACAACTTTAAAATCCCTACTTTATTTATCACCTTTTTCCAAAATCAAAATTTTGACTTATTTTTATCAATTTTATGGTTTTTTTAAGACATACAAATTAAAATGTCGACTTATTATTATTAAAGTAATTTTGATTTGGAACGTTCGCAAAAATCTACTATTTATATTTTCTATTGAAAAGTTATATTTTTATATACTATACAACCCAATAGATATCCAAAAACTCGAACAATCCAATGGATTTGAATATGGGTAATAAATCGTAAAAATTGATAGATTTTAAATGGATAATAGGTTAAGTTATAAAAAATGGATATAGATATAGGTAGAGTAACACCCGAACCAAACCATACCCACTGCCATCCCTATTTGTGGTAGCTGGAGAGTACCAAAAAGCCTGCTTCGCATTTTTTATTTTTTATAATTCAAATTTTATTATTCTTGCTATAATTTTGTTGAAGACTTTGAATTTGGTTGTTATATTTTTGTTTTTTTGAATTTGGTTGTAGAATTACCATTTGTTTGTTTTCAACTTCAGCTAGACAACTATAATTTAGCTTCCTTTGTTATGGTTTTCAAATTAGTTTTACAAAGAAAAAGAGATGAGAAGATGATGCAATTTAATAGCCCTTTGCTATTAGTTAAAATCAAACAAACCAGTTCCAAATTGAGTTGGGTGTTTCTTAATTCGGTTCGACTCTGGGTTAGCTTGGTTAAAAAAAAAAAGATTTCAAACCAATTTAAGGTCATGAAATGTTTACCTTTGTCTGAATTGTCCAGAACCAGTTTGGTTTGAAACCGATTTTTTGTTAGCCTTAGCTTCACTTGTACAGTAAGTACCTTCCAATTGTGGTCTGAATCTTGATTGCATCATATCCTGTTTTTTCTTTAGTGGCATATTTCAAGATTTAAAATGCAAATACCTATTCTAAAAGCTTGTGCATATGGAATATAAAGTCATTGTATTAGAACTATTAATAAATTATTCAAATTTTGTCACTTAACACCACTTAGAGGTAATGTATATATTCACATCTTCAAATGCTTCCATTGCAAGTAATCTGCCTTAGCAACATCATATTATATGTTAAATATATACATAACATAAACATATTAACCTATCATAATCTATGATTAAGGTGCCTAATTTATATGCCAAAATTTTCTCATAATTTACCCTTTTCTTAGTTTAATTATCATTTACTTTTTTTTGTGATATTGTTTAATTAAAAGCTATTTCTATATCATATTTCCTTCATTTTACAATTTAAAGTTTTGAATACAATATAAAAGGAAATTTTTGTTCTAAGAAACATTTCATCAAACAACTCATAGGCAACCCGAATTATCTCTAACTAATAACAAAATAATTGCATTTTTTATTTATTTACCAACAATTTAAACAACAAATAAACCAACAATTCAACTAAAAAATGCATAAACCAACAATTATAACAAAACCCATCCACCACCGACGCTATATATGACACATCTAAAACCTTTGTTTTTTGGACACAAAATAAACTCAATAGACACGTTACCTGAAAATGATGCATAATGGACCAACATTTTGACATTTATTGACGGAAATTCACTTCCATTGGTAATTTAAAGATTGAATTAACGACAGAATTAGTTTGTCGGTAAATTACTGACAAAAATGTGATACCATCGGTATTCAAGTTGAAAATTTCTCCAGCCAGCTATTACCACGTAATTATACATCGGAAAATTCGTGGGTATATTTTCCGCCTATATTTACCGACAAATCTTTAGTCTGTCGATAAATTCGTCAACTTTATCGATGAAAAGTCAATTTCCATCGCCAACTTACAACAGAATTTATTCTGCCGGTAATTTTCTGTCGGTAATATATTATTTTTTTGTAGTGGAGGTAGCTATAGATTTGTCAGATCCAGAATCACACCAAAGTGTAGGTAATAACAAAGTGTAGGTATTATAAGTATATAAGTTGATATCACGTCCGAGCATAACTTTAAGACAAGATATGATGAATAGTCAAGCTAGAGATACTATCATTGCAGTTGAATAAACAATTGCAAAGCATGAAAATCATACCTCTAAAGTACCCAAAAGTTGCTCGCTCATCCTTTTATTTATGCTAACCAAACTTGGACCCTTATTCTTTGGAAAAACTCCTGGCATGTGCTCGGTCAAAAGAGTTTCATCCTCCTAGCAAATTATAAACCAAAAAAAAAGATAAAAACATCTATTAAGTTACACCCAAAGGTAAGAAAAGCGACAGATTTAAGCATCTACCTCCTTTACTTCTCTTTGAGTCCCATCCCTCCTAGACCAACCACCCTGTTGTATATTGGATGGCCTTTTTTGGGAATCATTGGCCACCCTGATATTTCCTTCCTCAGCCAATTGTTCTTTATCGGCATCATTCTCTATTGTTGTCCCATCCTCCACCTTTAGAAAATACAAATGAGCACAGAAACATCCATGAGATCAATAGTTTTCCATATATATAGAACAAAAGTAACTATGTATCTTCATTAAGGTTGTTAATTTGGCACAATAACATATATTTTTACAGAAATTGAAACTTCGTATGACCAATGACACCATACAAGGTTTCTTAAGTCAATGTTTCCTCACAATAGGTGCCTCCTAATACATTATTAAGCCTAAAAGTATGGAACCATCTGAAATATAATTTTTTGTATTGAAAATCAGCAAGAAAGTTCAGGACAAGAATGAAACAGCAAACAGACATCCAGAGGTACCTTGACAACACCAGACAAAAGGCGTCGTTTAGCTGGAGGTTGATCTTCTGCTTCATTTCCATCTGCCTGAAACTATCCAATTTGATGAACATACAACTATTAAGAGGGACGTATACCAAACATTTAATTGCAACCATGCTGCAATCAAAGGAAAAAAAAAAAACAACAACAACACTTACCCGCCGAACGAGGTCACCTTGACGAGCCACATTGGCGGCGCAGTTGCAAGGACCAGCACCTGACAAACCTCCTCTTTCAAATCCAGGAGGGCTACGAAGGCGCTCAGTAATCTGAGATTTGCAGATAAACCAACACATCACAAAAAAGAAAAAAAGAACAGCAGTCCGATACCAAAGGGAATGCACAGCAAAGATCAAGAGTTCCAAGAGGGACGTATAAGAAACATCTAATTGCAACCTTGCATGTAACCACAGGAAAAAAAAAAACAGTAATTACCGGCCGAACAAGGCCACTTTGACGAGTCACATTGGCGGCGAAGTTGCGGGGACCAGCATCTGACGAACCTCCTCTTTCAAATCCAGGAGGACTACGAAGGCGCTCAGTAATCTGAGATTTGCAGATAAACCAACACATCACCAAAAAAAAAAAAAAAGAACAGCAGTCCGATACCAAAGGGAACGCATAGCAACGTATACCAAACATTTAATTGCAACCTTGCATGTAACCACAGGAAAAGAAAAACAATAATTACCGGCCGAACAAGGCCACTTTGACTAGCCACATTGGCGGCGAAGTTGCGGGGACCAGCATCTGACGAACCTCCTCTTTCAAATCCAGGAGGACTACGAAGAAACTCAGTAATCTGAGATTTGCAGACAAATAAACCAACACATCACAAAAAAGAAGAAAAGAACAGCATTCCAGTCCCAAAGGGAACACGCAGCAAAGAACAAGAGAAGAGGCTAGCAGAGAAGATAAAAGGATACCTTGCGCTGTTGGGGAAGAAGCTCTTTAATCTCTTGTCGGAGCTCTTCTTCAGTCTTCTCGACGGCGGTAGAATCCATCAGGGCAGTGAGGTTGGCTCTGAGTATTTGAGAGTTTAACAAATCCTGTGAAGTAAAAAGTAAAAACCCTTGTCCACCACACTCGTGTACAAAAAGGCTTAAGAGTTAAGACCGTTTTATTCTAATTCTTTTTTTCTGTCTTACTTTTTAATTTTCGTTTTCGGTTTTTTTTCTTTTAGATAAAAATTAAAATTTTATTTAAAATTATATTTAACTATCAAATCAAATTTTATTTAAATATTTAAATATTTTAAATTTAATTATACTTATTAATAATTATTAAAATTTAATTATAAAAATTAAATTAAATTAAGTTATTCATAATTTTATTAATAATTAATTTTAATTTATTAAATATATAATTTTGAATTAAATTATTTATAACTTTTATCAATAATTAAATAATACATATTGAAATTATAGTAATTCAGATTATGAAAAAATAGTAACAACAAACAAAAATCATTTTTATGGTTTTTATAATTTTTGAAAATGGAAAAAAAACTCAAACAAATATATTTTTTATTGAATTTGAAAACAAAAACAAAAAACCAAAAACAAAAATGGAAACAAACTCCCCCTTAGATTTTACATCTTTATAAATATATAATTAAAATTAATAAAAAAGTATATTTAATTTAATAAATAAATATAGAATTATAACTTTTATTTAAATCATAATTTTAATTAAATATAAAATTTAAAATATATTAAATAAATGATTCACATTTGGATTATCTAAAAGCAAAAAATTATATTAAAGAAAAAAAGAATTGACATTATTTGTTAAAATTCTGATATTTTTAATTTTAAAAAGTTTGTTAATAATTTATGAACGTAGGTGTTCTTCATTGGGAAAGCAGGACTTTATGGAACAGGACTGGAATCAATTGGGATCATAGCTTTCCCAAACCTTTCAAGGTTAAATAAAGTCTTGTTTTGCTCTTTTGCCTTACGAATTCATGACCTTCTGCAAGAAATGTGGTAGATGTTTACGGGAAATGTGTTGTTGAACTACACATTCTGTGCGTATCCTGGTAATTCCCATGATAGGTGCAAGCCCGATCAAAAGCTTAGTTAAGCAGGCCTGAATCTAAGTCCATTTTTGCTTCCTAAGTTTTGATCCAGTTGAGCCCAAATCAAATTTTGTTCGTAAGCGTTGATTCAATTGAGCCCAGATCTTTATTGTAATTTTTATTAATAAGAATAAAAAATTTAATAATAATAATAATAAATAAATAAATAAATGTAATTGATAAAAATAATAAATTTAGTAATAATAAAATTAATAACAAATAGAAAATTAATATTTATTAATAATAATATTAAGAATGGTAAAATGAATAAGAATAATCAATTTAATAATAATGCACTATTTGTATTTTTTCAATGTTATAAACAATTTTAATATTTGATTTGAATTTTAAAATTTATCTTTATACTCGATTAAGATTTTTTTAGTATTTTTTAATACTATATAACAATATTATATAAGTAAAATATTAGAAATAAAAAATCAACATTTAATATATTACTTGTATTACAAATTAACATTATTTAATAATTTCAATTTTTATTCAGTTTGTATGGATATAGATAGAAACACAAGTCAAAATTAAATTATATTCTATGAAACATTATTGCATACTAAACACTATAATAAGAATTCACCCAATTTCCTTATTAAAATTCTTATAAGTATCTAAACATGTGAATACCTTTATTTTTTATAGATTTATTTTTCAAAAAATCAAATTTTAAATTCACTTTACTTTCCCACCAACCAAACAAGTCCGACGCGTTATTTTGTTGAATCTTATATATATATATATATATATATATACTAGTATATATGTTTCTGGTTAAAAAATATATAAAATTCAAGTAAACTTCTTTCTTTCACCTCATGCTGAAGTTGAGTGCCTAGAATGGTATAGCTTATGTCGTTTTCACCTTACACCTTGGAATTCATAAATCTTGTTAGAGTCTAATTTTAAAGAAAATCATCGGTTCATTTTATTTTTAAGAGTCGGATTAACTAAATATAAATTGAAGGTTGAATTAAATCTTCGTTTTAAGTATTTAACTTAAGTTTATGTATAATTTTCAGTAAATTATCAAAATTATATTAATAAATTATTATTATCATATATTTAAAAAAACATGTTAAAGTTTTGTTAATCAATTTTTAAAATATTTTTTATTAATATAATTTTTAATGTCTTAACTTTATCAAATAAGTGAGTCACAATTTTAAATACATATTTATCTAAAAAATAAAAATAAAAATTA
>JAOSBN010000178.1:1810785-1826620 GCA_027563595.1 Erythroxylum suave | reverse complement strand
TTAATGTCTTAACTTTATCAAATAAGTGAGTCACAATTTTAAATACATATTTATCTAAAAAATAAAAATAAAAATTATGTAATAGATTTAAATATACTCTTAACCTGTTCATTTATATTGACAAAATATGAATAAAATAATATTTTAAATTAAATTATTTTATTTTTATAACTTAAATGTTTAATTAAAAAATTTTAAAATATAACACAAATAATTACATATCTATATTTTTTATTTTTATTTTAATACTTTTGATACTAAAAAGAAAACAATTGTACTTAATTTCTTAAATCAAATGTTAAAATTAGATACTTAGAATATTTAACTTTTTAAAAAAGGAATATTTAATTAAAACTTCAACTTGTGTTAAGAAAGTTAATTCTAATCTTTAAAGAATATCACGGGAAAAAGATTTCTTAAAAATCTACTCAAACACAATTTATGAATTTCAAGCTATGATTCTAATAAATTTGCTTAGTGAAACTGACTCCGATAAGAAGATTAAGATTAGATACTCAAAGTTAACATTACTTAAAAGAGAGAAATTTACTTGAATTGTATATAATTTTTTAATAAAAACGATTATACTCTTTCGTTGCATTAATGTTTTACATCAACCAAAAAACAAAAAATAACTAAATTTCAAATAAAAGTAAAAAACATAATGGAAACGTTGGATCCTGATTTAAGCTTACCGAGCCGGGCAAAAGCAATGATACAAAAATTTCCTTGTTAATCTACATAAAATCAGATAATTACACAAGTAAATATTTACATCTTCATTTGCAAAAATTAAATCAATCAACTGAAAAAGAAAAAGAAGTAAGGATTAAATAAACAAGCTAATAATAAAAAAGGAGCTAATTAATCGTTAGAATCAGAATCTTTCATAATTTGCATTATTTTATCTATATGTAAAAATTTATAATTATAATAATTTTATTTAATAAATATCAAATACATGATAATTAACAAATAAGTATACCTTCATCATCAAATATTTGTTCAAAAAAACTTTCATTTGAAAGATCGATCTTCGTACCTGTATCTATATAAAAAATATAAGATAATATGACAAATGATTGTTAAAATCATAAAAATGAAAAATAACAAAAACGTATAGTAAAATGTTTACCTTGAATATTTCCAGCACCTACCCAACTTCGAGTACACATTAGGGCTTCTACAATCTTAGGATGAAGCCGGTTATAATGAGTACTCACTGTCTGACTACCAATCCTAAAAGTAGACTCCAGAGTAATAGTAGACACTGGAATTGCTAAAAGGTCTCGTGCAATTGCTTGCATAATCGGATAATCACCTCCATACAACTTCCACCATGATAATATGTCAAATTCTCCATTATTGATCGGGGTCACAATATCTGCCTCTAAATATTTTTCCAACTCTGTTCTATTATAAGAAGTCCTATCCTTTTTTTCCTTGATGAATTCTTGAAATTGAGAAATCAAACTCTCATATGTTGCATTAACAATAGACGAAGATGAAACTGATGCTGGACTATGACAATCATGATATTTGTCTGTTCTTAATTGATAATCATTAAACAAATCATACCATAATTGTTTAATGATATCAATATGTGCTTCAATTCGATGACCATATAACTTCTGATAAAAAAATTTTAACCCCTCCATCTTATATCTCGGGTCCAACACAGAAATGGTTGCCATGATATAACTTACTGTAGACCAATAAGCATTGAATTTCTCCATCATTTGCTCTGCCATAATCTGAATCACCTCATTGGAATCAAAAACCCAATCAGATAATGCTTGTTTAATCTCGCACATATGGCTAAAACAAATATGCGAAGATGGATATTTTGTTTCTGAGAATAGCTCAGTGATATTATGAAAAACTGCTAACTTTGCACAAATTGCTTTAACCAATTCCCATCGCTCTTGTGTCAGAAAACAAGTACACTGAGAATATTTTTGTCTCAACTTGATGAACACTTCAATATACTTAGTTGTCGATTCTAACATCTTAAATGTTGAATTACACTTGATTGGACAATCCAAAATCAACTTTTTTGTGCACGGAATGCGTAGTTGTCGTGCAGTTTCTTCAAAAATTTCAACTCTTTCAGGTGTCTCACTCCAATATACAACACTATTCCGAATTGCCTCCACCTCTTCCTTTATTACTTCCAACCCGTCCTTCACCATCAAATTCAAAATATGCTTGAAACAACGCATACGAAATAATCTCCCATCCATCAACAATCTCTCAATCGGTAACTTGCTCTTCAATTTTTCAATCATAACTTCATTTGTGTTACAGTTGTCCAAAGTTATGGTTGAGAGCTTGGTGTCGATGTTCCAATCCATTAAGCACTTGGCCAATATAGTTGTTAACTTTTCGCTTGTATGAGGCTTCGGCACATATATAACACTGCCATTTAAAAATATGAACAATTATAAATTATAACATAATTAATAAATAAATGATAACAAATTAAAGAATATTATTTACCTCAAGAGTCGACTACATAAAATCCAATCATTGTCAATATAATGTCCTGTCACTGCCATATAACTATTTTTTTGATCGTCAATCATCCACATATCTGATGTGATGGCTACTCGTCCATGAATACTTGACAATGTCTTCAATATCAAATTCTTTTGATCTTCATATATCTTGAGGATGTCTTTCTTTACATCATTTCGTGTTGGGACCTTAAAGGTTGGTTGGAGTGAGGTGAGCAACATCCTGAAATTTTGGTTATCAACAATGGCAAGAGGTTGTTCATCATCAATGATCATCTTAGTTAGCAAATTCTTTGATCTGTTATAGTCATAACTTGTGACAGGCATCTCACTCTTCCCTTTCATTAGGTTAGGAGTAAAAAATGTTTGACCTCTCATCTTCCTTTTATTGCATGACTCTACGTGTCTCTTCAAATGAGAGGTTCCAACTTTAGAACCCCCAACCAACATTTTATGACAATACTTGCATTTGGCCTTCTCAATTCTATCATTTAATTTGATCTTAATGAAATGATGCCAAACATCACTTCTTAAACCCAAAGAACTGGTTCCTTCAACTTGAACTTTTTCTTCACTTGATATATTATCAGGTACTAGATTCGAGCTCTCCATTGTTATATTGTCAGGTACTAAATTAGAACCCTCAATTGAATGATTACGCTTATCCATCTGAAACAATCAACCAAAGAAACATGATATGCTTGAATATACGAATGAACTCAAATACAATCAACCAAAGAAGCATGAGAAATTTGTACAATAAATGCTTCTAAATCAAACCAAAGAAACAATATTGGAAATAAAAAGAAACAACTTGAAAAAAAAACAATTACTTAAACAAAAACCCAAAGCTATTATGTAATGCAAAGAGGTAGCCATAAATGTGTCAGCTCCAGAATCACAGCAAAGTATAGGTATTCTATGTACACGCATATAAGTTGATATCATGTCCAAGTATAATTCAAGACAAGATATGATTAATAGTCAAGCTACAGAAACTATAATTGCAGTTGAATAACCAATTGCAAATTCTCCTGGCCAATTATAAACAAAAAAAAAAAAGAAAAAAGAAAAAAACATCTATTAAGTTGCACCCAAAAGTAAACACTAAGAAAAGCGACAAAATTCAGGCATCTACCTTGTTTACTTCTCTTTGAATCCCATCCCTTCTAGACCAGTCACCCTGTTGTATATTGAATGGCCTTTTGTTAAAATCATTGCCCACCCCGATATTTCCTTCCTCAACCAATTGCTCTTTACTTGCATCATTCTCTATTACTTCCCCATCCTCCACCTTTAAAAAATATAAATTAGCACCACAAATGTCCACGCGATCAATAGTTTTCCATATATATAGAACAAAGATAACTATGTATCTTCATTTAATTTGTTAATTTAGCACAAAAACATATATTTTACAGAAATTGAGAAGCAATCATGTCAGAAATTGAAACTTCGTATGACCAATAACATCATACAAGGTTTCTTAAGTCAATGTTTCCTCACAATAGGTGCCTCCTAATGCATTACTAAGCCTAAAAGTACAGAACTATCTGAAATATCGCTTTTTAAGTGAAAATCAGCAAGAAAGATTGAGACAAGAATGAAACAGCAAAGAGATATCCAGAGTTACCTTGACAACACCAGACAAAAGGCGCCATTTAGCTGGAGGTTGATCTTCTGCTTCATTTCCATCTGCCTGAAACTATCCAATTTGATGAACATACAACTATTAAGAGGGACGTATACCAAACATTTATCTGCAACCTTGCGTGTAACCATATGAAAATAAAAATAAAAATAATAACAATTACCGGCCGAACAATGCCACCTTTAGGAGCCACATTGGCAGCGAAGTTGCGAGGACTAGCAGCTGACAAACCTGGAGGACTAAGAAAGCCAGGAGGACTACGAAGGCGCTCAGTAATCTGAGATTTGCAGATAAATAAAACAACACTTCACAAAAAAAGTCCAGTCCCAAAGGGAACACACCACGCAGCAAAGAGCAAGAGAAGAGACGAGAAGAGAAAAGGATACCTGGCGCTGTTGCGGAAGAAGCTCATCAACCTCTTGCGGGGGCTCTTCTTCAGTCTTCTCGACGGCGGTGGAATCCATCAGGGCAGTGACGTTGGTTCTGAGTCTCAGAGATGTGTACCAAATGCTAAAAAGTAAAAAGTAAAAAGCCTCGTTTCTCGAGTACAAAAGCCTTAGATTTTTAATTGAATTTATAAAATAAAATATTGTATAAATAATTTACATTTCGGTTATCTAAAAACAAAAATTATATTAATAAAAAAAGAAAAGCAAAAACATCTGAAAGGAGACCAAATAAGTCTCAGAAATTAATAAAAAAAGAATTAACATTATTGCTTTATTAGTTAAATTTTTTATATTAATTTATTTATTTATTTATAAATTATTATATAAAAATATTAATTATATTTATTTATTTAATAAATATATAAAAATCCTAGGCAAGGGTTTTATAGCCGTCGAGGCGCCTGGATTTGTCTCACGAATTCTCAGACCACAGCTCACTGCCCTGATGGGTACCACGGCCGTCGAGAAGACTGAAGAAGAGCTCCGACAAGAGATCGATGAGCTCCTTCGCCAACAGCGTCAGGTACTCTTTTCTCTTTTCTCTTTTCTCATTTTCTTCTCTTCTCTTGTTCTTTGCTCTGTGTTCCCTCTGGGATTGGATGGTTTAGTTTTTTTTTGGTTGGTGAATAAATCTGTTTGTATTGGTTTATTTGTCTGCAAATCTCAGATTACTGAGCGTCTTCGTGATCCTCGTGGACTCCGAAGAGGAGGGTTGTCAGCAGCTGGTCCTCGGAACTTCGCCGCCAATGGGGCCCGTCAACGAGGCTTTGTTCGGCCGGTAATTGTTGTTATTTGTTTTGCTTTTCCCTATGGTTGTTGTTACATGCAAGGTTGCAATTAAACGTTTGGTATACGTCTCTCTTAATAGTTTATGATCATCAAATTAGACGCTTTCTCTTTTCTTCCAAAATCTTGCTGGGATCTTTTTTAATACTTGTAGAGGATTGTTAATGAAATTTCTGGATAGTTTCAGGCAGATAGAAATGAAGCGGAAGATCAACCTCCAGCCAAACGGCGCCTTTTGTCTGCTGTTGTCAAGGTAAATCTGGATTCTGTTTGTGGTTTCATTCTTGTCTTGAACTTAGTTGCTGATTCACTAAAAAAGTTATATTCCAGATAGTTTATTACTTTTAGGCTTAATAATGTATTAGGATGTACGTACAATGCGGTGCAGTTCTAACATGTACTGTGTCTATACTTGTTTTCGTGATTCACGGTTGTGACATGTGAGTTTTAAACATGCGCTTATGATTTGAACAAATACAAGGAAAATTTAACTTGTCTTGTATGATGTTATTGGTCATACGAAGTTTCAATTTTTTTGTCATGATCGGTTCTCAATTACTGTCAAATTTTATGCTTTTGTGCTAAATTAACAAACTAAATGAAGATACAAAGTTACCCTTTTGTTCTACATATATGGAAAACTGTTGATCAGATGGACATTTATTGTGCTCATTTACATGTTTCAAACTACAAATTTTTTTGAAGGTAGAGGATGGGGAAATAACAGAGGAACTTGAATCAGAGAATGATGCCAATAAAGAGCAATTGGCTGAGGAAGGAAATATAGACCTTGGCAGGGATGATCATTCTGATGAAAGGCCATCCAAGTTACAGCAGGGTGGTTGGTCTAGGAGGGACGGGATTCAAAGAGCAGGAAAGAAGGTAAATGCCTCAATCTTGTCTCTTTTCTTAGTGTTTACTTATGGGGGGTGACTTGTAGATTTTTTGTCGGTTGTTGTTTACTTATTAATTGGCCAGGAGAATGAACCTCTTATGACTGAACATGTGCCACGAGTTTTTCCAAAGAATGAGGATCCAAGTTTGGTTAGCAGAAATAAAAGGATGCTTGGGCAACTTTTGGGTACCTTAGAGGTATGGCTTCCGTGCTTTGCAACTGGTCTTTCAACTGCAGTGACAGTATCTCTAGTTTTGCAGTAACACTTGCAACTCTTCTGTTTTATTTTAAGCCCTGTTGTTTAGTCGAATAGATCATACTGAAAACAGTGATTTTTCCCCCAAAAACATAACCTCCAAGCCTTTTTGTCTGAATAAATATTTACTGCATATATTGGTGGTAAATTGGAAAAAGGAAGTTGTCTAAACCTCAATGGCCATGCCATTAGCATAAATGCAGAATATTGAAACCACTTTTGTCAAATTCATCAATTGGGATAAGTGTTTGACAATTAACCTGCCTGCATTTGTTACATTTTGTCTATGATTAGAAGATAAAGGAGCACGGGTGTAATATTTTACTGACTGGCTTACCTCAAGTCTATACTTATTTTTTATTCTTTCATCATGGAGAAGTGCTTCTAATGTTTGTTTAGCTAGATAAGGCCTACATTTTTGTAAGAATAAATTTACCCCTATTGGGTGTTAATGGAGTAGCCTAGTGGCTGACACTCCCTCTCTGAGATTAAGAGGTCTTCAGTTCATCCTTGGTAGAGTGGGGTTGAAGAAGGGGATTATCCTTTATTCTGTTATCCAAATCACTCATGAAGAAAATATATTTTTTTGTGAAAAGCTCATTTTTCATGATGTTGAAATTGTTTTAAGTTTGCTTGCATGCTAAATGCATTAATTCATCATATTTCTATTGAGTACTTGCATTATTTAAGTCTTGATTGTTGCCTATATACTTTGATTATTTTGGCTTACGAAAGAAATATGAAAACTTATCTTAATTAATTGTTTAAGGTAGTCTGGAAACAACGAGCATAGCATAGCTAGAAATTGGGATGCAAGAAAAGAAACAAATTTGTGGTGACCCCTCCTTTTCTAATAGGATTCTGCAATCATACACCTTCTACCAGCCATAATGACTAATAAATTTGCATTGCTTTAAATATCTGGTGTTTTAACCTATAAATGTACATTGTCCAACCCCAGCTAACCCTAAATGAATATTATATACCAAGTGAAAGCAGAGACCAGTTATGGGGATATCGACAAGCCAGAAGTTATATTTATAGAAAGAGACTGACAGTTTCCAACAGGGGATTAGATGCAAGCTTGCATATACATATTTATATGTGTTCATTTCATTATATTTCTATTGAGTACTTGCATTATTAATATTTTTTCTTGTTATTTCAGAAATTCAGGAAAGACGATATGAAACTTTCAGGGACTGAAGCATACATTCAAAGGTCAAATGCTTTGCAAAGAGTAAGTATGGCAGTTAATACAATCTAAACAGTATGTTGCAGTTGAAATCACCTGTAAAGGCCTTGTTCAGGAAATTAAATGGTCCATAAGTAAAAGCTTCATTACTATTTCAACTTAACAATTAAAAATTTACATTGAGATTTAGTAGCAGACAATCAATGCAATTCTTCATGCTGTTATTATTCTGGTTGTGTTGTGACTACATAATAATATTTCTCTATTGTGAAGTGTGTGGGGTATGTTTGTGTTTAAGTGGTTTTATGTTTAATTAGGTTGTGTCCTGAACTAAAACAACTTCTCAAAGCGTTTTAAGCTTTGGTCTAACGTAACAACTTGATTTCTTCCTCATATTTAGGCAGAGCAGAGAGCACGTGAAGAAAGTGAAAGGCTGAGGCAGCAAGAGCGTGAAAAAATAGCAGAAAAGAGGAGGAGAGATCTGGTGTGTTTTTGCATATGCTATCTTTAGAACAGTTGGATTCAAAATTAATGTGATATAAGGTAGCAAATCATCTTTACTTTCTCTACTCTCTGTCCTTTGCTACACATTAGGTTCTCAGAGCTCGTGTTGCTGCGAAAGCCGAAGAAAAGAAGTTGGAGTTGATGTTTCTTCGGTGGACGGAGCATCATAAGAAACTTAGCAATTTTATAAGGTATAGTGTGCTACCGTTTGACATAAAATCTTCCCTTGTTTGCCAATTTCTTTCAGGGATAGAATATTCATTATTAATTTCCTTATAAGTAAACATTGTTTGGTGCAGGTTATTTTTAACTTTGGTCCAAAAGTGTCCATATTCACAATTTTATTGAGACGCAGATAAGTTTCCGTTCATATGCATAGTAATCTTGAACAAAGTGGACAAGTGAATGCTTCCTACTTTCAAGAACTTAAGGGTCATATTATTACCTTTTTTTTTCCGTTGATTCATCTTAATTGCTTATGTGATGCTCATTTCAGGACCAAGGCAGAGCCTCCAATTTATTACTTGCCCAAAAAACCGTTGGATGAAGCTGCAGCCATACTTGAGCAGCAAAAAGAACAGGTGAGTTACTTGGAACTTGTAACAAATGCTTTCGTTCTTTGTAAAATAAAACTTTATTCCTTGGGCCTATATTCTGATGAAAACGTTGCAAAAGACATGCACCCGATGTCAAATTTCTTCTAAAAAGAGTGAAAATCTAGTGCTTGGGTTTGCTTTGATTGTTTCTTTTCTTTTATTTTTATGCTTGTTTTTCCATGTAAACAAGAAATAGTTCTTGTTATTGGTCCATTGTATGACATCCAAAACTTGTGTTTGCTGGAAAAGGAAAAGAATGGAAAGAAAGTCTGGAGAAAATAGGCAGTGATGCTTTAGACTGTTAAATGTTGCAAACTATTGGTTTGGCAAAAATATACGAGTCTTGTGTACACTTGAATTTGATTTATTATTCAACTAATATGTTTTTATTTTTAGATATTTTCCCAATGGAAAGCTGCTAGGAGGGAGGAACTATCAGAATATCAGAAGCAGGTGGCAGATCAGTATCTGGAAAATGTTGAAAAGGAGTTGGAGAGGTGGCAAAATGCTAGGAAAGCAAGAAGAACAAGCGATGATGCGAACTTGCAGGAGACGATGGACAAAGAGTTGGACACTCACAGGCTTGAACATGGTCCAAAAACCAGAAAGATACCTGGTGGAAGCAACAATGAAGATGAGGAAGACGTGGAAGATATAAATGTCGGGGAGGATGACATGGATGATGTTTTAGGTGTTGATGATAACAGCCGCAATGGGAACAACGGGAGAGGTGACGACACGGTCAAGCCAGATGTTGAGGGTACCAGTGCCAGCACCAGCACCAGCACCAGCCTACATACCAACAATCCTGACCAGGAATGATTTAAAATGTGTTGTTGACATTACTCTTTTCTAGGTTACCCTTGTGCTTAATGAGTTGTGATTATGTATCAGATGCCTATTGAGAACATTAGTTTCTTTTTTTCTCTCTCTCCCTTATATCCTCTCTTCAACTTGCCTCCCTTAGCATTATGATATCTTGATACCTTTTTTATTTTCTCTTTTGGTTTTTTGGGTGAACTATTCCTTATGTTCCCTCTGATGTTGTCCTACATTATGTTCTGTAATAGAAGATAGAATGCAGGGTTGCTTGTCGATCTTAGAATGCAGATCTGTATTAAGCTCTTGGCTTGCTTGTTGATCTCGGATTCATTGTTTTGAATAAAACGACGTAGTTTGATCAAGTAATTCTTCATAAATTGAATACAATGATGTTGATTTGATCTAAGCCAATCATGTTAGGGTGGCTTTATTGAGTCCGGGTCCAATTTGAATCGAAGTTTGTTTGATCAAGTAATTCTTCAATTTATATAGTTAGTTTAAATAAAATTCAATTTAATCTTATTATTAATGTTATAAAAATTAATTAAGATTAGTAAAAAAAATTAGAAGAAGGAAATTAATATTTTCTAATGAAAGATTATGTCATTTCTCTTGTAGATCCAACTTAAATTTAATTTAATCATTGTTAATTTTACAAAAATTAATTAAAGTTAGTAAAAAAGTTGTAAGAAGAAAATTAATATTTTCTAATTAAAGATTATAAGCCTTTTCTTTTATGTATCAAGCCTAAAATTATATTTTTGAGTCTAAATAATTTAAAATTTTCTCTTACACAACTTAAACTCTTAAATCAAATTTATAATTACAAATGACAATTTAGTTCAAATTTGGAACCCGGTCAACTTAGATCGCTAAATTTGTCGTCTGAAACTTAAATATATCAAGTATAAACGACGTCATTTTGAATAATATACCGTTTTTAATAAAATGATATTGATTTCAAGATTTACATAATGTCGAATTACAAACTAGAGAACACATTTAGGCTCGGGCTTGACCTATGCTTCCCCAGTCTAACCTGAAGTCAACGGGTCAAATTTAGGTTGATTAGACATCTGCTTAGGCTGTTAAGGTCCAACCTAAAGCTCGACAATTATAAACAAAATGATATTATATTTTATTTAAAAAAAGAAAAATCAGCCCAGATTGGGTTTGGGCTACTTGAGGCTCTATCGAGCCTCATATCAGACTTAACCCGACTTATTATCATCCCTACTTCAATCCATCCAAATTCGACCGGGCTCAAGTTGAGCTTTGGGCCGAGTCTGGGATTGGACTCAGGTCCACAGGTCAAGCCTAACTATGATAAAAATTATTATTATTTAATCATTTTATATTATCCTATCCAGGAAGCAATAAAACTCCCTCACTGAGTCTTCTTTCTCTGTACCTTTTCCTCTCTCAGTCTTCTTTCTCTTTACCTTTGAAAAAGCAGAGAAAGCAAATTAACACCCTACACAAGAAGAAGAGGAGGAGGAGGAGAGGAAGAGGCCGACATTACCTGATAATGCCGCCGACTACCACGCCCAACGGCGACCACCGACCAACACCAACACCACCACCTCCTACTTCTAACACTCAGCCTCCCCGCCACCATCCCCCCCGCCACCACAACCCATATTATGCTCGTCATTCTTCTTCTCCTTCCTCCTCCTCATCATCAGCTTCATTAAAAGGGTGTTGCTGCTGTCTCTTTCTTCTCTTCTCATTTATCGCCCTTCTGATTCTAGCCGTCACTCTTATTATCATCTTAGCTGTTAAACCCAAGAAACCCCAGTTCGATCTCCAACAAGTGGGCGTCCAGTACATGGGAATTTCGACTCCCAACCCCAACTCTCTCGACCCCTCCACCACCACCACCACCACCACCACCAGCAGTTATGGCCTCTCCACCACGACCACCAACGCTGCTGCTGCTTCCCTTTCTTTAACCATCCACATGCTCTTCACCGCCGTTAACCCAAACAAAGTAGGCATCAAGTACGGCGAGTCCAGGTTCACCGTCATGTACCGTGGCATCCCATTGGGAAAAGCTTCTGTTCCTGGGTTTTACCAGGAAGCCCACAGCCAGAGACAGGTTGATGCCACCATCATCGTTGATCGGTACAGCTTGATGCAGGCTGATGCTGCCGATTTAATTCGAGACGCCTCTTTGAATGATCGAGTTGAGCTCAGGGTTTTCGGTGAAGTTGGTGCCAAGATCCGTGTTTTAGAATTTGACTCCCCTGGTGTTCAGGTCAGTTATCATTGGTTTTCCTTTTTCTTCCAGGTTTCCTGAATCCCATTGCTTGTTCAAATCTTTAATTTTTCGTACTTGCAATCTAATTGTGATGTCTGCCAAAATGAGTTTTTGATTTTCAATTAGTTCTCATGTCTCTGTTCTCTGATAATATCCCCAAAACTCTTCTGTTCCGTAATCTCTGCGAATATCTGTGTCTGTTCTGTACTAATCTCTGTTCTGTAAATCTCTATTTATGTTCTGTAATATTCTCATTAAATCTCTGTTGCAGTTCTGTACTCAAAACTTCCTAAACCTCTGTTTCTGTTCTGTTTAAACCTCCCTAAACCTCTGTTTCTGTTCTGTACTAATCTCTCTAAACCTCTGTTTCTTCCATAACTTGGTAAGCTGGTTCTGAAATCATTAGAATAAATAAAGAGAAAGAAAAAGACAATGTACCCTGCAACCACCAGCTTCTGTTCTGCCCCACTTACTCTTGAGTTTTTCTTCCTACTACTAAAGTATACACCCCAGTTCGTGTTAACGTGCGCCACATTGATTCTCTCTTGCTTTTTAAGTTTTTTTGATAAATGAAAAAGTTTTCTTGAGGAAGGGAAGCTGTAGAGTTTGTCGTCTTCTCTTCTTTTTAGGAACATGTGTGTGTATGTATATGTTCTTTTGCTAATATGCCCCTCTTTGTTTTACCTCTTCTCCTATAATTGCTTCAATGCCCTTTTACTTTCTTACCCTTGCCCTTTTATGCAATAAGTTGATTACTTTTCTCATTTTTCCTTTCTCGCAAAAGCATCCATAACTGTAACCTTAAGTAAGCCAATGAATTAATTGCTAAAGTTGCTTTCTTTGTACGCACCGGGAGAGTGGGCCAACATGGGGACAGGATGATAGGACCACTTTTGTCATTTATAGGTGGCAATGTGTCGGACCAGTTTGGGTTAGATCGGTCCGATTTCTCATAATTAGTTTGAAAAATCATGAGTCTGTGTCCCAATCCGGCTAAATGGGATTTAGTCCATTTCACCGGGTCAGGTCGGGTCGGGCTGGACTTAAATTTCTTTGCCACCTTTGGTGATTAGGCACTTGTATATTCTATAATAAGTTGATTAGAAAGTTAATCCTATGGATTGGATGCCTTTGCCCACTTGGGGTTGGACTAGGATGTTGAAGTTCTTAAAAGAATTTGTGAACTGTGTTGTATGTTTGATGATACATAGACTAAGTTTTGCATTATGACTTTGTGAGGTGTTTGGAGATGGTAGTAATTAGGGAGATGATATGACAGAAACAACATGTATCTTCCTACTGGTGTAGGAAAGAAAAAGTCTTTGCTTCTCCCCTGTTCATTTCTATGTGATGACATTTACTGGGTCCTTGGGGACCCGCCCAATGGCACAATTTGTATGATGGAATCAACCCATTGCTAGTATAATTGACATGTTGGCCTGGTCTTGGCTCGAAATTAGTGGGAAAGTCCCTGTGGCCGGGCATGGATTCAGGAAACCAAACTGGTCTGAAACAAAAAGCTTAAAGGTAGATCGGACTTTAGATCCGATTCGGACCCACCAATTGTGATGCATAATTGCAGTCATGTAAATTTGGAATGAGTAGCACTATGACTGCAATGTGGAAATGTAAATCTTGTCAATCTTTTTTGACTTTGTGCATCCTGAGTTGGTTTATCTTTATATGTCCAGGTATCAGTGGATTGTGCAATTGTGATAAGTCCAAGAAAACAGTCACTCACTTACAAGCAGTGTGGTTTTGATGGATTGAATGTCTGAGTTTTGCGTGCTTCAATCTATGGCTACACACATGTAAAGATGAGGGGTCCGTAGAATAGAAGAAGAGGAGTAAAACAATGACTTCTCTTTTTGGTGGAAAAGGGAAAAAGTAGAAACAAGAAAGTCTAAAAAGGCAGGCCAGGAGAATGGAGCTCATTGTCACTCATATTGATGGGTTCAAAAGAAGATAATGTTAAGAGCTTCAAGTTTAAGCTATCAAGTTGAATATGTGTTGTAATTGGGAAACAAAGTCTTCCCAAGATTTTTTGCAAATTCTTTATTGTGAATTGGTTTACTTCTTTGGAACCACGACTTTCTGCCTTCCTGTAAAGCCTTTTTCATTCTTCTAATCCTAATGCCTCCTTTTCAGTTTATAACAAGTGTCGTCTCTCTCTTGCTATAGTAACATAATTAGTATTAATTGTTCAAAGATAATTATTCATTTGGCATAAATTTACACGGTAACACGCATCAATAACTTGCAAATCACGTATTAGAATTATTAGAATCAAATGACAAGTGTAAGACATTTTGTTCAATTTAAACTTTACGCCATTGATCCAAGTGCTTGTTTGGTTGGATGTTAGTTAATGGAATAAAACAAAACGGAACAGTTTATAATGGGCTGTAACGTAATATAATGCAAAGTTGTTTGGAGGGATGAAATGATTCATAATTTAATGTAGTAAACTCTTGTTTAAAAGATGGATGAAATGAAATGTAATATATACACGCTGAGCTGTGCGAGGGATAAAGGAAATAGGGAAGGGTTTAGCATAAGCATGTTTAAGGCGTTTAACAGTAATCAAATGATGACATGGTGTTTTAAATAATATTTGATTAGCAACTGTATCAAAAATAACTTTATGAAATAGTTGTAGGAAATTATTTCCTAATAATATATCAGTAACTGTATCATAAAAATAAAATGGTGGACATTTTATCAAGAATGATCCTAATAGAATTATGGTTTTTCTATTCCTCTATTAATTTCAATAAGATTATTAGAGATATCGCGACCTTTTGAGTTTGGTAAATCTTTATGATATTTTTGTGGATAACAATCTAATTTACATAAACATGTTCCTGATCTACTATCTATAAATGCAGCAAAATATTCTGCTTTATATTCTTTATAGCTTAATCCTATAGGAATATATATACTATGACGACTTGTCATTTGGGTATATATATTAGTTTTCCATTATAAGTTATCTTTAATCCATAAGTAGTAATCTGATAAGGTTTAACAGATTCAATGAATATTATACCTAACATTATCTCTAACGTACTATTAAATCCTTCATTTTTTATTAATAATCGTATAGGTATTATATCTTGTCCAAACCTTATTAAGGTTTCTATAGCTTCATCTATCGAATGTAATTCACCATTAAAATTTGTATATTGATATACTTCATCTAATTTATATTTTTGTAATCCAGTACACAATTTATAATTAATATAATTTCCATTAGCTCTTGTATCTATTAATATATTTACTGGAACAAAAGTTGTTCCATCATAAAATTCTCCTTTTAGTTTATAATTTTTAAAATATCTTCTTTAGCTAAAATTAAATTATTATTATATCTGTTAGAACTTAATTGTCGAGTAAGAGGATGACTGATAACACTATTATTAGTAAAAGATAATCTGGGAGGAATATTATTTGATAACATTAAAGGTTTATCTTGTAGATTTAAATCTAAAAATCTAGATTCAATTTCTTCTATCTTTGGTAAGGTAGGCATTTGTATCTGGCAAACTTCATTAAATAAATAAGAAAAATCTATTGTATTTTATTATAAAACAATCAGAATGATGTGTGTTTGAAATAGCATAAGAAATTATGTATGTTATAGAATAAGGCCTATTTTATTGTTTAAAGAAATATTTCCTTTTAAAATCTTATATTAAACTAAGAGTTTTATCAAAATCTTTGTCTTGTATATGATAAGAAATTCGTGGATAGATATTAAATTTTAGTTTTCCATATTGTAAGTTTTCTCTAAGCATGCCTAGACAAGCTTCTTCTCTATTTATTACCCGATTATCCATTACTGCTAATTCTATAGGTGTATCTAATCCTTCTTTAAATGTGGATTTTATTATTATTTGTATGGC
>JAOSBN010000178.1:1788954-1801549 GCA_027563595.1 Erythroxylum suave | reverse complement strand
CATTGTTAGCTTTTAATGAAAAAGAAAATCAACTTGATCGCCTCATCAAAAGAAGACAATCTAAAATTATCATTCCTGTCAACCTATTTGATCCAGTGTTAGAATATTTGTCTGGAATCTAATCATTATTCTGAATTTCAATAGGATTTGTAAGTAATTATGTGGCCAAATTAAAATGACATTCCATTTGACAATTGTGAGCAAAGTCAAGTGTCTTTGTGGATTTCCCTACATGGCGCAAGTTTCAATCTTGTATCTTGATTTCTCATAAAATAATGTGCTATAGGAGTTATGGTACGGCCTTTAAAATTATGTTATAGGGTGCGGAATGAACATGGTTTTATCATTAGATTACAATGTAAACAAAGTTTTTGCTTTAAAATTGAGGCATTCCTGTTGAATTTTTTTGGATGATCCGAGTAATCCAAGAAAGAGTGTTTACAGGCTAATTGGCATGTCTATAATTTTGTAAAAAATCAAAAGATTTTAACTAGTATCGACTCTAATTGTGGAAAATTAGCTGGGTAAAGGCTACTGCAATGGCATAATCTTCAGTAGTGGATCTGATGGTCATTCTGTTCATGTGTTGCATTTCCTGTTTATGGAGTATGAAAGCAATGTTAATTTGAAGGACATTTTTGTTGCAGGCAGGCCTATCACGTCAACCATTTGTGCTCATACAGGTCTGGCACAAATCTTTTTCCTACTCTCATTGTTTTCTTTCCTCAATTTATAGTTGTTTATGCTAAAATATTAGACAGAAAACCTCTTTTTAGGCTTCTGCTTTTAGTGGCCTCCATTCTTTAATATTCAGGATCGATAATCAACTTTGAGTTGAAAGAAACAATTGAATTTGCCATAGTATAATTCATTGGAAAACTTAAGTCTTTAAAGCTTGAATACTTCAATCTTCAAGCCAAGATTTGACAATTTTTTTTTTTTTTGTTCTAAAGTAATTTAGTAAGTTGTATAATAGATGGACCTTCCTGTCATTGAAAAAGCTGCCGAACTGTCTCTCCTTCATCCATCCATAGAAAGTGTAATATGTGAAGGAAAATGCCAGTAGGTAGGAAATATTTGAAGCTAGCAAAATATCTGTTATTAGAATGTCTTGTAGTAGGATTTTTTTTTCTTTAATATTGATCTTGTAGGCTATCCCTTTACTCATTCTCTCTTTAAACCCTTAAGACAAAAGTTTTATGGTGATAGCTTTAACATGATGCTGTACATTGATGATATTGTCTCAAGTCTTTATGTGATGGTTCCTTAACATATTTATGTATGGATGATGATCACCCAAATTTCTCTAGGGCCCCCCAGGTACAGGGAAAACACAAACCATCCTTGCGCTCCTAAGTGCAATCTTGCATGCTAGTCCAGCAAGAGTTGTTTCCAAGTGAGCATTTAGCCCACTTTTTACTTTTCCTCATCTGTCTTACATTCTCTGGGCTTTTATGATATCATATCCTTTTAGTCTCTTATGGTTATTGATGCTCTTTTTTCCTTGTAGCGGTGGATTTCGAGAAATTAAATGTGGGCCAGAACTACCCCTTCATGAAAAGTATGTTTGATTGCTTGCTAATTTCCTTTGTGACTGGTGTAAATTTGTTTCAACTACTTTTGTGAACATAAAGGCCCTTGCATTGTGACCGACCATGTCTACTTCTCTAGACTTGTTGGATTCTGTGTCAAAACTGATATGGCACTGTTTGGTGACTTATATTTGACAAATTGCTTGGAACTTCTGATTTAAGCATAAAGTAGCCATGTATCCTCCATCTCATGCATCGTATTCTCAGTAAGCTATTACGGTAAAGCTGTTCCAACTCCATGTAAGAAATTGTTTCAATTACTTGATTGTGGATTCAGCAATTGTTCTTCCTATTTATTTAAGAATTTTTTACTCCTCGCACGATGAGAATTGTGTTAATATAGTTTCCATCAACATTAGCTATTGTGATCAACTTGTAGACTTCTATTGCAAAATTCATATCTATTGATTTGGTGGATGGTACTATTTAAGAATTTCCTATCCTATTGCCTGCATACATCAATATTCTTCAAATATATTGTGCAAATATTTTATATAATTCTTTAATGCTAAGATATCAAAAGTAGAGTTGTCCTATATCAAAAAGGAAAATGATGTTTATACAAGAAACAACCTATAAAAAATGTTCTAAAGTTTTAAGAGATTATATATGGATGCACTAAAGCCTATTGTTTCTCAAAAAATGGAAAAACTTGCATTGTTTGCAGGTACAATCATTGGCAACGTGCATCTCCATGGTTAATGGGTTGTAATCCTAGGGACTTGATTATGCCTATAGATGGTGATGATGGTTATTTTCCTACAACTGGAAATGAGTTGGTAAGTTGGTTTTGGACATGATAAAGTATCATTTTTGGTAAGATATTTGCTAATCTAACTTGAGTGGTGCAGAAACCAGAAGTTGTCACTTCCAGTCGCAAGTACCGTGTTCGAGTGTTGGTATGTGCCCCATCAAACTCTGCCCTTGACGAGATTGTGTTGCGCCTTCTTAGGAATGGTACTAGTTTTTCCTTACTAGCAGAAGCTTATAACTTATTGTAATGTTTGCTTTCTATTAGCTTGTGATAAATTGCTGGGAGGACCTTGGTGGTCTCGTTGCTTGTTTTATTTAATTATAATGTTTTTGTGTCAGCTTGCTTAGTTTGTACTTTATCATATGGTTTATTTCACCTATAGTTGCAGTCAAGAAAATAATTTTGAAATAATCATTGATAGAGATTCAATTTCATTATCTTTCTTCAGTTACCTGTTCATATATTCTCCTTCCTGGAAATATATGCATATTTTCTCTTCTTATTTCTTTATAAATCCAGCTTATCCTGTCTTTTCAAATTTTCAGAGAGGACATACCATCTGGGTTATAGCAGTAATCTGATTGCTGTGGAAATTTGATGGCTAGCTTCAAAAGAAAATTCATTTTGTTTTGATGATGAAGAATAAAACACTGCACAAGACCAACAAGCTTTAGGTGACTAAATTGCACCAGATAGTTCTTACTAGTAAGCATAAATGCCAACCCAAAGGAAAATTAAAAAGAGAATAATGTTGCTTTTCTCAAAATATTCTGTTTCTTATCAAAAGCCTTGCTCTATGAAGTTGCTTCAGCAGTACGGTTGGTTTCTATAACTGAGCTTATTATTTATTTTCTTTTGGCTGGAGTATCTAGGATGTTGATGCATTCGGGGCAAAGATGACTTTCTTTTCTTAGAATTTAATTGGGGAAGCTCATCAACTGAAATGATCAATTGAACCAGCACTTTTTTACTATTTTTCCATTTTTTTGTTTTCTTCTTCTCTCTCTATCTTTGTCTCTCTTTAAGTTAAAGTGATTTCATCCTTTTTTAAAAATATCTTTTTTGTCTGATAAATTTGTAATAACATTTAAAAGAAGTCATTTAAATCTTCTATTTCTGTTGACTCGAAAAGTTGCCCTTCCTGTCCACCTTTCTACTTCCTTCTGATCTATTTAGATATTAGTTGAGGCTGAGATTGACTTCAGCCAATCTCTTATCTTTTGTATCAATCTAAAACTATAAGGCATGCTGTTTATCGGTAATATGGGACGTGAATTTTGAATGTTCTTATTATTCTCATTTACAGGTATCTGTGATGAAAATCTGCATACTTACAATCCTAAAATTGTTCGTATTGGTCTTAAAGCTCATCATTCTGTCCAGTCTGTCTGCATGGATTACCTCGTAAGTAGCTGCAATTGTAAAACTTTATCTTGCTATTGTTGCTGCTCCTATTAATGCTTGGAATATCTTAAATAGATCCTTAGGCTTTATATACTGGAACGTTTAGGGACAGAAGTTGATGTAGTTTGAAAGAGGACAAAATGTGGTTATGTACAACACCCAAATGATAATCTTTATAGTTGATCTCCACTTTCTTTCATATTAAAAAGAATAAAAAGAGATACTAATTGAATAAAGTTATAATATTTGGTAGTTTTCAAATTCTCATTGTTAATGGAAAGCAAAAATAAAGACAAACATGATTTCTGAAGTTGTGCATGCAATGGCTGGCAACATTTCTTTTTTGACTATTTGTTGAATCATACATGTGACTAAATCAATCTGTCATTTTCTGATTCCTGCTGGTGGACTATTAACTTCTATCCTGAATACTAGCTTATTATATAATGCAGGATTGTCTACAACAATGAACATGTTGTTTGTCTAAGCCTTAACATGTGTATGTTTGAGTGTTTGCTTGGACCGCGGCTTACTGAGTTTTTTTCCCTTTGCAGGTGAAGCAAAAACAAGCTGACTCGGCGGCTGATAAACAGAAACATGGAGCTTCTGGAGGGGATACAGACAGTATCCGTGTTTCTATTCTGGAAGAAGCAGTAATTGTATGTATATTTTGTCTTGTGCTGAACTTAAAATCTTCGATGTGATGCTGATTTTGCTTAAATATGGCAGGTATTTTCCACTCTCAGCTTCAGTGGTTCAACACTATTTAGTAAATTGAGTCATGGTTTTGATGTAGTTATAATTGATGAAGCTGCCCAAGCTGTAAGTACTTACGACCTTTTGCATTCTTGTTAATGCACTTCTTTTGAAGCTTAATTCCCTTGTTATTTTTTCCATTTAATGTTGGTAAAGGATAAAGGAATTGAAATATTTACTTAAGAATTTAGATGGACATGGGTCATATCTTCTAGTTAGTTGTCTGCATTTCCGATAAATGCTCCACTTGCTTTAATGAAGAAAGCTATCAACACTAATAATAATAACATAAGACAAGCCATTTGCGCCCCTAAATTGATGTCGGGATAATAGAGGACATCTTAACATTGTGATGAAACACCTACAAATTGTAGAATCGAGGGTTGCTGGAAATTTAATTCTGTTAGAATTTAATGTTTTAGGCTAGAATTTATGAATTAATAAAATACAGGATAGATTTAGGAATCAGTCGTACGTTTCTATCGAGCACTAGGAATTGCATTTAGTATTTGGACAAACGACAGTATTGGAATGACACTAATAGGCCTCTAGAAACCTCAGGGCATTTAGAACTTGAGTTTGCTTATAATTCCAGGCCCAGCATGTATTAATGAGTTTGCATAAAATTTTAAATATATGTTCATCCAGCTTGTCTCATACACATGGGTTTTCCTTAAACAGGTGGAACCAGCAACTCTTGTTCCTTTGGCCAATGGATGCAGACAAGTTTTTCTGGTATTTCGTAGTTGCTATTTTCCTTTGCAAATAATCATACTACTTTGTTTTTCGTGGAACTTTTGCCAAACCTTGTGATAGTTTATGAGAAGGCACAACAATTTTTGAGTTATACTTTATGCTGTAAGCCTTGTTCCAGTTCTTGTGTGTGGTATCTTTACCTTGTTGAACAGCAATTGAGACCTCAGTAAGAACTGCCAATTCTCATAATAAATGATGTTGCATGTACAAGCTTGTGAACTAGTTCCCTTTTCAATATCTTTGTATAGTTGGTATTGACCACATGGTCAAATTAAAACTGTCCTTTTCTCTTATTCTAAGATTTGATTTTAGGTTGGTGATCCAGTTCAATTGCCTGCGACTGTAATTTCTCCTGTTGCAGGGGAGTTTGGGTATGTGATTGTCATTTTTATCTTTACTTTGTTGTTGCCATTATGAGCCTGTTGGTGCCTTTGTACTAACATGCCTGGTGTTCTTCTTGATGAATTTAAAGTTATGGTACAAGTCTGTTTGAGAGGTTCCAAAGAGCTGGCTATCCTGTAAATATGCTGAAGACACAGTATCGGATGCATCCAGAGGTTAGGCTTGTCTTTGTTGAAGATACCATTATTATGCTTATTTATGATGGAGTTGCATGAAGTTCCATTGATCTATTATTAAACTCTTAGATATCTGCCGTTGCTAATAAGTATTCACCTACTTGAACCGTACTGAGCATCTTCTCGTTGTGCATACTTTCTTGATTTCCCATTGTCTCACTATTCCAACCACAACCTCTGAAACTTGCCTGACTTGTAGAACCTAATATTATTCAGAGATTTTACATGTGTCTGGTTGATAAGGAGAGTTCATGCTCGTTATCTTTGTGTTATATCTGTTCTTTAAGTAGCTAATTAACTTTCTGCATCTATTTTTTCCTAATTTGTCTCATTGGCTTTTTTTTTAAAGCTGACATGCTTGCTATTTACACTTTCTTTTAGTGTTAGTAATTTTATGCATGTAATTTTAACATCTTATAGCCCCATCACATCAAAAAGAAATTGTCAAACTTTGGGCCCATCGACCAATCAGAAGGCTGATGATTCTTGAAATACTGTTGGGATTGAGGTCTTGATTGAGGTTCTTTCTTTGGGGCAGGCTAGGCTTGAACTTAGGTTTGCATTAAGTTCGTTGTGCATGTCTTGCATTACCTTGGACCGGCCTGCCTGTGCTCAGGTCTACAATTCTAGGTTCTGTTATTAGATGAGAGGAAAACCTTGATGAAGTTTGCCAACCAGATTGCTGTATTGGTTTTTTTCATGTGTTTTTCCAGCTGTCTCACCTCTGTTTATAATTGTATAACAGATTCGGAGCTTTCCTTCAAAAGAATTCTATGATGAGGCACTGCAGGATGCTGAAGACCTAGAAAGTAGGACATCACGCGAATGGCATCAGTACCGATGCTTTGGTCCATTTTGCTTCTTTGATATACATGAAGGAGAAGAGTCTCAGCCTTCAGGAAGTGGATCCTGGGTAAACACTGTTGAGGTTGATTTTGTGCTCCTCATGTATCATAAATTGGTGACAATGTATCCTGAGCTTCGTTCGAGTTCACAGCTAGCAATTATATCCCCCTATAGATACCAAGTCAAGCTTTTCCAGGATCGATTTCGTGATACTTTTGGGCAGGATTCTGCAAAATTTGTAGATATTCAAACTGTTGATGGTTTCCAGGTAAGCTGGTTCATTGTTTGTTTGGTTATACTGCTTCTTAATATGCTCTGTGTGAAAATCTTTGATGTACGGTTGTTTTTTTTCCAATATTTGTTTTTCGGACCACCAAAAGCATTGGTATAGTTGTCATGTTCAATTGCTATTGAACACTAGAAGAGGCACTGGTCAATCAATCGTTGACCAGAGTAGTAGCTAGCCTTTCAATCCTAATCATTTTGGAAAAGGGATCTCGATATTTCAGAAACTGTATGTTAATGGAAACTGATGAACTTTAGAAGCCTTTACTTTCCAGGGTCGTGAAAAGGATGTTGCAATTTTCTCATGTGTTAGAGCAAGTGAAAATCGTGGCATAGGTTTTGTCTCTGATTACCGGAGAATGAATGTTGGCATCACCCGAGCGAAGTCCACTGTGCTGGTATGCTAGCTTCCTGATTCATCAGGAAAATTTGTCAACATGCAACCTCTTTTACCGATACTTACGATCAATTTGGGACTGTTAGGTTGTCGGGTCTGCATCAACTTTGAGGCAGGATGAACATTGGAACAATTTACTGAAAAGTGCTGAGAAGAGGAATCTGATATTCAAGGTAAATAGTCACACAAGTCTTCCATTTTAAGAAATCTTCTAGCTCACTAACCAATATCCACTACTCTCTGCATAACTTTTGCCCCCTTTACTTTGAACAGATTGTCAAATAACTTGTACAAGCTGCTGTTTTTGATTGAGGAAGTGTAATATTGCAGGTCTCCAAACCCTATACCACATTTTTCAATGATTCAAATCTTGAAGCTATGAAGGCAGGTATGGAGAAAGAACTCGGTGTATCGGAATCGCAAGATCTGGAGAATTATGAGATGTATAGCGGCAATGGAGTTGCTGATCAAGGACAAGCAGATGAGAATGAATTTGGAGATGGGGATGGAGACATGGAAATGGATGACGGAGGCATTGATGATGATTGAAGGCCCCCCTTCTGCATTTATTGTTTCCTAACTATGCACAAAACTATAGTAACTATAAGAGATGCAGAAGTGAAAAAGCCAAAAGAAGTTGATGAATGCTCATGCTAACTGGTGAATAGCATCAAGTACAACTTCAGAATAACAGAAGAAAAGCAAGAAAGGAATGGAGTTTGGAAGCCATTGAAGATAATTTTCAGATTTCCGAGTAAATTTTGACGTAGAACCAGAAAATTTTCTGCAGAAAAGTACACAAACTGGGCTTGAATTTATTTGCACTAACACCAAACTGCTTGTATGTAATTGCAAATTGATTTAATTTAAAGAGGCATTGGGCTAGACTCGAGTTTAAATTTAAAAAGAACATTGAATTAGTTTTTGGTATTAAAATTTGATTGAGAGGTTCGGATGAGGGAGATTAAGCTGATAAACTTGATAAACACTATGGTCAAATTTTATCTCTGGCAGGATAAAGTTTTATCCAAATTTTATCTCTATCTGTCAGGATAAAGTTTTATCCAAATTTTATTTTTATCTGGCAGGATAAAGTTTTATCGGATTGCAAGTTTGATCAAGGTTGGACACCCATCAGTTTTGGCTATAAATAAAAGTTTTGAAGCAGAAAAAAAGGTATAACATTTCACATATCAAAAGCCTGACATTCTAACAAACCTATCGGTTTGCTTTTTTGGCAATTCTTTAGTTTTGAGCATAGCCTTCTTTTTTCAATTGTCATTAGTAATTTTCAATTTCTTCGTCATTGCGTTTTGCTGAATTGTTTATCAATAAAGCAAAGTTCTTTCCTGTTAGAATTTTTGTCCCTTTCTAGCATACACAATCATTTGATTTCAGTTTTTGATTACGAGTGGTAATATTTTCTTTCCATATTTTCTAGTTTAGAATTACTTTAAATTCTTCGCTCGTAAACGCATTCACACCGAAACAAAGGGGTACGTGTGAACCTTTAAACAAAATATAGGCAAACAGGTTCATGGGTCATGCAAGGGTTATTAAATATACTTAGCTTTCATTTTATATCTTATAAAAAGATAGTTTTTTTTATTTGAACTCGTGATCTTTTGCTTACAAGGAATAATCTTACTAATTGTTCTAAAGCTCGGTCTCTTTAATCATAATAAACGTATGAAAAATAATGTATATATTTTTAATACGTTAAATGATATTAAAATTTTAATATAAATAAAATCCTTTCATTATAATCATGACAATATTATTAAATTTTATTTAAATAAAAATGCTATATAATTAATATTAAATATTAAATAATAAATTTATCTTTTTTTTAATAAATAATAACACAAGGATACCAATTGGCAATGTCTTATCAGAGATGTTGCGGAAACTGACAGTGGACAATTGCCATGTAACAAACTGACAACTACTCTTTGGCTGCCTTTTTCTTTTTGCCAATTCTACCCTTTCAACGAAACTCACTCCGCCAAATCCCTCCAAGTGTCATAGTCCCAGTCCCAAGTCCCAACGTGTACGACACCTTTTTTTTCTCCTAAATATCAACTCTCACTTTACTAATATTATTTTTATTTATTTTTAAACCGCCTCCCTCTCTCTTTCTCTATATATATTTATATATATATTTATCATCACTCCGAATTCGAACCTCGCATCAGATTTTGAAGAAGTTTAAATGTAAGCAGCTTTCCTATTTCTAATAAACCTAACAATAAAAAAAAATACATAGTTAAAGAAATAGATATGTAAAATTGATACGTTAAAAGAGTAGGTAAATAAAATTAAAATAAATAAATAAATAAATAAAATAAAATTAAAATAAATAAATAAATAAAATTATAATTTAAAATAAATAAATAAAAATATATGTATATATATATTATATTACAATTATAAGAATAAAAAATAGTAAAAAAAACAACAAGTGATGGTTAATTGTAGTGAGTTGGCAATCACCGTAAGAAGGGTGGATAAAATTAAATACACATAGTGCTGTGTAATTTGGGACTGATCAGGGTACGATTGGGAGGATTACTAAGGGATGCCGCTGGAAAATGATGTGGTGGCTTGTTAACAAATATAAGCTAATGTTCTTCCTTAATTGTTGAGTTATAAGGGATGCATGACAGCCTCCAATTGACGTGAACTTTTGGGTTCCGACATGTAGTCCTTGAGACAGATTCTTTAGAGGTTATTAATATCCTTTCTTTATCGAAAAGTTTGATGCAAGGTATCCGGGAGCTTTTGGATAGCAATTAGGTTGCTTAGATTTAACATGTTTGTCGAGAAGGGAATCAGAGTGTTGATCAACTAGCAGCTCTGGCGGCGTTCGCCAAACCCGATCTACACGTTTTGTCAAAAATTCCAAATGCAAAGACATAGGTCCGACAGAAAAACCAAGGGGTGTCATATCGTTGAGGGCTGCGTTAATATTTTAATTTCAGTTTTTCTTTTTCCTTTATATACAAAAAAAACTGTAATAGTCAAATAATAATAAAAATTCAAAAAGTAAGAAATAATTTTTGAAGCACGGAAATAAAATAAAAAAATTTAATATAATAACCAATTTGAAACATATCACAATTAGTATTTTTTTTTAAATGATAAATTAAATAAAATTTCAAAAATTTCAGTGGGGTTGTTGAGTGAGTGCGTGAGGCTATATCTAAATATTGTATGTATTTTATATGTATGTGGTGATGCCGATCGCGACAAAGACCAATAAACAAATGCCACGCGAACAGTTAGTCGACTCGTTCCTCCAACAAAACCAACTAGATCACAACCTAACCGCCATGACCATGGACGATCTTCTCAAAAACATATACTCTCCACCCTCCGATCCCGTTAACGGTAACAAGTCGGTTGACGATGTCTGGAAGGATATCGTGGCGGGCGGTGAACAAAGGCGGGGCGATGGAGAAATCGAAGGGATGACGCTGGAGGATTTCTTGACCAAGGCAGGGGCAGTTAGGGAGGAGGATGTCAGAGCTGTGGCCGCCGCTTTCAGTCATCCAGTCGTTAATGGTAATATTAACGGTAATAATGATAATAATATGAATAATGATAATAATTGTCATGGAGGAGGAGTAGGAGTAGGAGTAGGAGTAGGAGTAGGGGGAGGGCAGTACCCGAATAACAATCATGGAAATGGAATGATAGTAGTGGAAGGAGGTGCGGGGAGGGGGAGAGGGAAGAGAAGGGCAGCGGCGGCGCTGGAGGAGGCTCCGGTGGATAAGGCCACCCAGCAGAAGCAGAGGCGCATGATAAAGAATCGTGAATCTGCCGCCAGGTCCAGAGAACGCAAACAGGTGTCTCTTCAATACTGATTTCTCATAATTTGCTGCTGTTTTGAATCGTTGATTAATTTCGTGATTCACATTAACGACTTTTCAAATGTTTTGTTTGTTTCTTAAAAAATCATGATTTTGTTTGTCAGTCAAAATGGAGATTTTTACTTTTGATCAAATTTTAGGGCTGGAGTTTATAAAGAAGAAATTAGAACTAAGGGTAGGTCTAGGGATTGCTCATGCATTTTGCAACAAGAAGTTAAATCATTAGGACAAACTTTAACTACTAGTAGGTTAGTTGAAATCAAACCTAATTCTAGGAATCACTGTTATACAGAAATCTTTACACTTCCCACACAATCCTTTGCTAAACTCACTCCTTCTAGCAACAAAGCTAAATCTAATCGCTTGAATGGATCAATACTATAATTGTTTTAAAAAAATGATGAAAACATATTTTAAAGACCTTTCCATACTTATTAGTGATCTCTTGACGAAGAGTAATTTCTTTTTCAAAGTTCCTCTTGCTTTCTCCTCGGAAACTACTTTAACTTTGGAAGATAGTAGGGCATAAAAAGGCATTGATAAATAATGAAAATCATAACCTTTCAACTATCTGAATATCTAAATCTTACCCTTATTCATGATTTTCATTCAATAGAATGGTTTGAGTTTATCGATTAGCAACTTCTGTACCAATTTCCTTCTACTGAAAGTCAGAATGATCTCGAACCAATAACATCTGGTGAGGATGAATAATTTTGAACCGTGGGGGTCCTTTGAGACCTGGTTTCTAGTAGAGGATGAGCATGAACGGTGGATAGTGAATGGCACCCCTCTCTTAGGCACACGAGCAAGAGGAAGGTTGAGATCAATTTTTAAATGAAGGCAAATATTTATGTTTTGATCCTTCAGTCCCTGATGGATAAAACAATCTATCAGGATCAATGAGAGCCTACATGACCGAAAATGAGACCTCTGTCACTTGGCATTTTAGCTTCTAGGATGGGAAGAACATGCTGAGAGTGACCAAGGGAAGAAAATATAAAGTCCTATTAATACTTGGCTGTAAAGTGGTCTAAGCTCAGTTTATGTAGGTCTTTCTGTTTATTATGTTATGGGTGGGTGACGACTGCGTTTAAGGTAATTGTTGATTTTTGGAGGTTGAATCAAAAAGTGCTTTGCTTATTCAAACTGTTTTTGATGAAAGCTATGTACCATTTCCAGTTGGCTTTGGTTCCTGAATAAAAATTTATTTCTTCTGATGTGCAGGCCTACACAGTTGAGCTGGAATCTTTGGTGTCGCAACTTGAGGAGGAAAATGCACGACTGCGAAGAGAAGAGGTAAAAGAATATTGGTCTATAGGCAAACTCTTCTTGGTGCATAAACAAGATATTCT
>JAOSBN010000178.1:1778148-1788854 GCA_027563595.1 Erythroxylum suave | reverse complement strand
GCACGACTGCGAAGAGAAGAGGTAAAAGAATATTGGTCTATAGGCAAACTCTTCTTGGTGCATAAACAAGATATTCTGGAGCATGAATGTAAAAAGAAGATCAAATTATTGACAGTGAAAAAAAACAAGGCCATATGTGGCATATAATTTTAAGTGATTTAGGAGTGTATGGTTGATCATGGATAGAACACTGGAGATGTATTTAACGCAAGTTCGTTTTTGTTTGGAGTTCCACATTGAGGAATGTGGTATAGTTAACCGTTTTTTAACGAGCCATCAATGAAATGTGCTATATGCTGATGATTATTAAATTTGTTGCACATCTAATTATTATGTATCTATTATTCCTTCATTTTACTGTTCATGCAAGTTTTATTATTTGTGCCACTGCTCCTTATGCATCTCCTTTAAAAGGCTTATATAATATCTTATTATTTGCTCCATTGCTGATTAGTGCGGACCTCATACCCCTCCTTTCCAAGCCATACTCTTAGTTGAGTTATGCTGCTTTACACCATATATAACTAGATTTTTTTACATGCTGATAACTACATGGATCAAAAATATCATATTACATTCACATGGCATGAACTTTAATGCACTTTACTTAAATAGTAACATGCCATTTCTTCAAACTTCTCTGAATTGTGATTTTTTTTATTGCAGACTGAACAGAATGAAGAGAGATTGAAACAGGTTTGTTAATATCTCTGTTTCACGTTTTGGTAAATTTGTAATCATGTCTTTCTGCATGGGTGCTTTGCATACCATAAAGGATGTGTTTCTTGTTCCCTTCTAAACAAAATTGGGAGTCATCTCTCTCTTTTTGTTGATCCATGGGTAGGTGGTCCAATATGTTAAAAATGGACGAATTCTGTCATGAACATTGGAACGTGAGAAATGCGTGTTGAAGCACTTTATTGATTTTGGTTAAACAATGTCCGATAAGATTCTTTCTGACTTTATGTTCTTAACATGAAATTTACAATCTACCAAGGGTAAACATAGTGTTTTTTGGGGAATCTAGAGCTTCTCATGCCATGCCTTTGACTGAGCTCTGCCTCTGAATATCCATTGTGGTTCTCTCTTTTCTGCAGCTCATGGAGAACCTCATTCCGGTCGTGGAGAAGCGAAGACCACACTCCGTTCTTCGGAAGGTACATTCAATGCAGTGGTAGATGTTCTCAATTAGTGATTGTAATAAGAGTTTATATAGGTATAAAAGAGGAAAAAGGAAAATATATTGACTGCTTATGATATTTAACTGTAGTATGAACTGAAGTTCTTTTGTAAAGGGAAGCCAAAGCTGAGTGCAGGGCTTGAACTCAAATCCAGAAGTTATGTTATTATTCGTATAGTGAGAAATAAGAATTATATAGATAACATGTCAAAATGTTTTCTCCATTTCAATTGGCTTTTATTATTTAGATTGGCGTTTTTTTTTTTCCCTACAAACAACTCTTTACTAATTAAGAGTAAAATTGCATATTGTTGGACATTTTCTAATTTCACGTTTAAAGGAAATTTTCAGATTTTTAATGAAAATTTTGTTCAGTGCATATTTTAATTCAATCAAAAAAATAGATTGAATTAGTTTTGAGTTAAATATAATAATTTTCTAAGAATTAAGTAATAGATTTTAATTTTTCAAAAAAAGCTTATATATGACTATAATTGGAATATTGCCATTTTTTTTGCATTTTTAAAGATTGCTAAAAAAGATTTTCTTCTCGCTAACCGGAACGACTCGTTTTTTAAAAGAGAGGACTTCCGTCAAATGAGGTATACATATTGAGATCAGATCTTCTGTTCTAGTTATGATGTTCTTATTATATTTTATTAAATCTTATCTACATATTATGTGGTCCTCACATAAATATATGGATGAGATTTAATAGAACAAGTTTGGAACAGAATAATTGAAACAGAAAATTTGATGCGGTAAAGATCATTTTTGATTATAAGAAGATTTTGCGATGATTAAAGATGTTGGATCCTTCAATTTTAAAAGTTTTAAATGCCTAATTTTTTTAATTCGATTTTAACTTTTTTTTAATTTATTTTGATAATTTTATTGTTAAAAATAGATTAATTAATAAATTAACCGGCCAATTTTTATAAATTCATAAATTCTCAATAATTAAAATAAATAAATAAATTTTTATTTAACAATATTTTCTATTAAACTTTAAATTTTTTATAAGCAATAAAAATATTTTCAATTATATTTTAAATTATTTAATTTTATTTAATCTTTTTCCTATTCTATAACATTTTAATTTTAGTTGAATTTTTAACTCTTAAATATCATGAATTTAATAAAATAAATATCTTAAAATTTATAAATATAACAATTAAGATTAAATTCTCAATATTTATGAATTTTATAATAAAGTCAAACTAAAAAAATCATTAAGGTCTTTTATAAGAGGTATGAAAAATAGAAAACAGTGGCGTATCGGAGGAAAGCCAGCAAGTCATGCATAAAGTAAATAACATTAAAGTAAAAAAAGGCAAGAAGAAGAAGAAGGACAAATCTGGAATCAGAAACCCTAAGGCCGAAGCCAAACAGACGAAGAAGAAGAAGAGAACTACACGAACCAAACACTCCCAAACCCTTCATTTTCTCTCCTTAAGCTACTTCTTCATCTTGTAGGCCAAAACTACGAGTATTTCTGGTTCTCTGATTCTTCTCAACGACATGCACTTCCGCGATTTGATTTGGAAGTAACAAAGGAAAGAAAAGGAAGAAGAATACAACCACAATGGCGTCTAAAGGGCCTAGGTCTAGGCTCGATCACGAGTCTAGAACTCGCCGTCAAAAGGTGATAGTTCTCTTTTTTACATTTGTTTAGGTATTGTAGTGCAGTAAGGAAGGCAGTCATTATCTTTGGTTTGAATGGTTTTGAGCTAACGGGTTGGGTTAGTGTCAATCTGCTCAGTTAGTTTTATTATTTTGTTCGGCGTAAAGTTGGGGTTTTTAGTTGGAGAAAGCTTGTTTTTTTTTTTCTTCCCTTTTTGATCTTTTTGTTCATTGTATGGGGTGACAGGATCGCTTGAATTCTTCATTGTACTTGGATTGCTGCATTTGGTTTATGGATACTTGTGATCATTCGTTTCTTTCTCTTGGTTTTGGGACATAGGGTTACTAATTTATTGTTCAAGAAAAAAACCAGGACTCAGTAGGCAGAGATGGCGGTGCATGTGTTTAAACAGTTTTTAAAATTCTTGGGGTTTGTGGAATATAGTTGATGGAGGTTACTTGGGTTATTTGCAATTCTGTGAACTAATATATCTACCTCCTGTGTTTATGAAGAAGCTATTCTTGTTGTCTGCTTTCTTTTTCATGCACATCTTCAGAATTTAAACTTGTTCCTGCTAGTATATATACTGTCATTTAATTGATATGGCATACCACTCAGATGAGAGGAAGAAATAATTTGCTATTTGGGTTCCTGAACATGTTCATTATTATCCGTCATTGTGATATCATGGATCAATTTTCTCTTGCTTGTACTGGATTCGATTGTCTTGATGGGGTGATACACAGCAAAATTATTTTTCTAGGACTAAATTCAAGGAGTAGAAAGGATTTCTTAGGCTGTAGGTTTGTCTTATTGACTAATGGTAGAAGATGTCGCTTCACTCTAGAAGTTTAAAATATGCTAGTGGCTGAGTCTCTGATTAGTTGGTGCCAGCCTTTTCTCTATTTTTTTATCTTTCATTTTATGATTTAAATCCAATTGTAGGCACTTGAAGCTCCAAGGGAGCCCCGTCGTCCTAAAGCGCATTGGGATCATGTTTTGGAAGAGATGATTTGGTTGTCAAAGGTAATTGACCAGTTGAGGTCTTCAAGATTTGATTGTTTTGGTCGTTACTTTGAAGGGAATGAGCTTTATCTGCATATTTTGTGAGTTCTTGTTTGTAATCAAGCTGGTTGTCTGCAGGATTTTGAGTCTGAGAGGAAGTGGAAATTGGCTCAGGCGAAAAAGGTTGCATTGAGAGCCAGCAAGGGCATGGTGGATCAGGTCACCAGGGGTGAAAGGAAATTGAAGGTTCTCCTTTTCTTGGACCTATTTCACTGGAAATTATAATAGGTTACATGTGAAAGGGATTGCAGTAATTCAAGAATGGACTGACATTGGCCATGGATTTTAGAAATCAACAAGTAGAATATGAATTTCACTATCAGCATTTATCTATATGATTGTTAATGTGAGCTTTTCACGGTGCTTAGGAAGAGGAACAACGTTTACGAAAAGTTGCACTTAACATTTCTAAGGATGTGAAGAAGTTCTGGACCAAAATAGAAAAGCTGGCAAGTATCCTTTATTGCTTCATCTTGTGGGAGATCTTATTACTTGTGCGAGGGTTTGAAACTGTGTCGTTTTTTCTCCAGGTACTTTATAAGCATCAGATGGAGCTCGATGAGAAAAAGAAAAAGGCACTTGATAAGCAGCTCGAGTTTCTTTTAGGACAAACTGAGAGGTGATTCTATGTTGTCTCCTTTTAATATAATGGAGCTTGGTACATGTATTTTTTTGGTTTGCAGGTAATTGATTGTTCTTGGGTTACATTTAGGTACTCTACAATGTTAGCCGAGAATCTAGTGGATAAGCCATATTTTCCACATCCTGTGATGAATCAAACGGGTATCTCTGAGCGGGAAAGTGACGAAAAAGATAGTGATGGGCCTTCCAAGTCTAGTGGTGGTAAGCACAGGCTTATTTATATATATTTTTTAGTATCGTTACTAAGATGATGCTTGGTAGGAAGTAATGGACAGTACAAGGTAACTGCCTTTTAATGTAACCATCCATTTTTTACTTTGATTAGACAAAAAAAGTCTGAAGTTGCCTACTAGTGTGGTTATCAAAGATGGCGCAATGTATAATTTAAAAAAAGGTTGGTTAAGTAAATTAACAGTTCAACATTAGTCCAATTATAGTATATAAATAGAACCTTGATGATTTGTTGGAGAAAGGTCACTAAATTACCTTTTCATTAATTCAAATTAAAAGTAATTCATAATGGTAACAGTGGAATACTGGATCCGACAATAACAGAATTATGTGTTTTTATTTAATTTCAAACAGAATATTAAAACTGGTTCATAATGGTGTCAATAAAACATCAGATATGATATAATAGAATAATGCCAATCAGCTCTGAACAACATTTAATTTCAAATCTTTAAATTGATTGTTGCAATATAATGCTATAATGTAATGTTAGTCCAAGTGATATCTGTAATCTAATTTAATAATTATTATATGAATAAATAAATCAAAATTAATAGTTAAGTCTATATTTAATTACAATTTGTTCAAACCACAATGGAATAAGATCACATTATGTGATTCACTGTTTCCTCTTCCATTAGATTTTTTATTTTACACATCATCCAAAATATCCTTAATTGGTTTTGCAGAAACATAAGGTAAATCTTCTTATCCATATTCCTTACTTTGTCATTCCAGAGCCTCAGTTGTATGCTGCTGAAAATGATGAGGACTTTGATGTGCAATCAGAGGATGAATCTGTGAGTTTTTATTTTTCTCTATGCATATTTGTATTATTTTGAATGCCACAAAACCCTTCACATAAGGAGTAACCTAGAAACTTACAAAAGCTGTGTAATTCAAAAATTGTGATTATTGTTAGAGCATCATGTCCCTAGGAACAATTAGATGAGTGTTACTTTGTCGTGTACGTTTTCTGTTTGTTCTTGGAAACACAAATAATGGCGGATATTGGGTTCGATTGTAATCTACTTCTATCTGATATAGAATTAACTATAAATTATGGAATACATAAACACAAGTACATGAAAAAAGCTACTTCTATAATTAAACTGTGAGTAATTTTTGTTTTCCAAAGAAAATACATCGAAGTCTTTGGTTGGATGGCCTTCTGCAGCCTCAAATACATAGCAAAATTCCATCAGGAGCAGTGATGAGCTGTCATATCTTCATATTCATTGAGCTAGAAAGATCTTTATTGCTTATGAGATAATCTTATGTACCTTTTTAAGGATCACATCTTTTTGAGAAAATATTTGAGTTGAAATGAGATTTATCAAAATTTAAAAATAGTTAAAGATCTATTGCTAAAATACAAGCTGGGATAGCCTCTTTTTCAGTCTCCATCTTATCCTGCTTTCATGTCTCAATTATTATATCAAATGGTTTTATTCATGCTTTATTCTTCAAAATTCCAATCAAGTTATCCTGTTAACTTTTACCAAATTTAGAAAACAACGTTTTGCCTTTTCAGCCACCCATCATGCCTTTTTGTTGTAATTATCTTAGTTTCCTTTTACTAAATATATTCCTCAGTTGCTCAGTTGTAAGTAGATGAATTGAGTTCTGTAACAGAATTAACTGGAAAAACTTGGTTCTAAGGATAAAAAACAGAACTCTCTAATGGAGTTAACTGAGAAGACTTCATTACTATGCCTTGGATAGTCGACTACAGTAAAAAGAAAGGTCAGAGGATTAACATAGTTCGCTTCTATAAGTATTACTAAAATCTGATTTTTGCATGAGGAATATAACATTTGAAAGAGAGAGAATGATTGGAGTGGGGTAGATGTAGATTGAGAAATTCATTGTTCCTATTTTGTTTGTTATTTTGATTATTTGAACTACGAATTCTGATTTGCAATTATTTATGTTGGTGTTATTAAGCTACATTGATCCAATTTTTCTGTGAATTCTATGAAACCTATGATCTTGTTTTCTCCATGCATTTTTACTGCCATGAGATTATAATGACATTTGGTGATCTTGTTCTAGGAAGATGATGAGCACACTATTGAGGAAGATGAGGCTCTTATAACTGAAGAAGAAAGACAAGAAGAATTGGCAGCTTTGCAGAATGAAACTGATCTCCCACTTGAGGAATTGCTTAAACGTTATTCGGCAAAGGAAGGTGAGTTGATTTCACTCTTTCCGAGTTTTGGGACATGGAGTTTGCCCTACAAGTTTATTCTGGAATTGATTTTGTTCATTATGTGTGATGCTGCACAAGGAATAATATTTTGAAATATTGTGTTTGTGGATTTCTTTTTCAATAGTCCGTTTCTTTGGTTATCTATCTTTTCTATGTTTCAGGGTTGAATGATGAAAGCAGTTTTGTTTTTCTGCAGTGTTAATCTTTTAATTATTCTTTTTGTTGATACCTGATATTGCAGTTAGTGGAGGTAGTGATTCAGAGAAGTCTGAAACCAGAGCCATTCTCTCTACAGTGGAGGAAACCTTTGGTGAGACAAAGAAACTCTGATTTACTGATATTAAATTAAACTTAACAAATCTCAGGATTATTAAAGATGAAACTTCTGCAGAAAAGGGAAATGATCATTCTGATGTTAAAGATGGTGACTTGAAAAGCACACTTGTTGGTGGTCGTCGTTGTGTAAGTTGTATGTGTTTATGGTTTCCAGTTTTTTATTATTAAGTCAGTTCAATGGGCTCAACATAATATCTATTTGCTTACTGTAGGCCGAAAATAATGGAGCCTTGTCCAAATCAGAACATTTTGTTGAATTTGCAAGTTATGAAAGCAGAGATCGATCAGAAAATTTTGGGAAGCCAATAAAACAGCATAATATGCCTTATGACTTCAATGAAGAACAGGTAAAGGCTGTGGACATCGTTGAGTGTGTGCATATGCACCTATACATACAAATGTGTTTTCTCTTTGCTTAAAAATGTGTATACTGTTGGCCTTTTTAATTCTTTTCCTTTGTATTCTTTTGACTAGTACTTGCTCCGCATGCCTAAATTATTATGAATTTTCTCGTTGAAATTTTGGTATGAAATTGTTGAACTGTATGATTTTCCATATGATTTAAATATCCTAACTATCCATATTGCTAATGTTGTTAATTAGCGAGGAGTATGTTTTGTTTCTTGCAATATATTCAGAAGTCTCTAATCCTTAATTACATGATAACTCCTGAATATATAACATATAATAAGATAAAATGGAGAAACAGAATACCCAATCCTTAATATATAATCATGTAGCTAGCTTCTTTAGGTTCGGTTTTTATCTTGAACTTCTCATAACATGTTTTCTCCAGTATATCTTAACAAGATACCTTCTGACTGTCTAATCCTATTGTTTTCCTTTAGGAGCTATGAATAGTTGTTTGACTAACGAGTTACATTACATACCGTTAGTGCTAATATTGGTATGTTTGGGGCGATGAAAGAAATAATGGATTAGTCCTTTATAGGCTTTTTTTCTGGTTTTGTTGGGGGAGGGGTTCAGAAATGCTTATGATAACCATTTGAGCCAATGAGATTGGTAATATTATTCATTGATTGGTAATATTATTCATTAACATATTGAGCGCTATAATAGGGAAATAAAGATTGTAAATACCGGTACCATACTTCAAGTAGGCGATGGGATTGCTTGGATTTATGTTCTTGATGAAGTAATGCAGGGGAATTAGTAGAATTTGAAGAAAGTACTATAGGCATTGCTTTGAATTTGGAATCCGATAATGTTGGGGTTGTATTGATGGGTGACAGTTTTGATTGTTTTGTTCCTTTATGATGCCTACACATTCAGTATTTGCTTTATCTGTATTATATACTGTTCTTATGCTTAACATAATTTGCTTGTTCCCTATATGACTGTTCTTATGCTTAACATCATTTGCTTGTTTCCTATATGATGTAGGAAGATGGTGATTTCGTACTAACTACTGGGGAGGAAAAGGTACTTAATGTGGTAGCTTGGCTTTCAGTATGTAGCACTTTATCTGTTTATGACTTATTGTAATTGCTCAAGCATATTGTATTTGCAATTGTCCCAACGTAATGATTTGGTGCTCTGAAGGTTAGGTATATTTACTGATATTGACCATCTTATTTCTAATTTACAAGTGTTTCTTCTGTTTACAATAGTTATAGTTATCTGTTGCTCAATGACTGCATCTGTCCATTCTCTTACGGTTTATCTACCTTTTTCGTTTGAGAAGTTTTGGGTACTCAAGAATTGGTAGTCAATATGAGAAATGACATTACTCTTTAGCTTAAATTGAATTGTTGGATGTACGGTCGTTTGGTTTTTTGCTGTCATGTTTTGTATGAACTCTTTCAGGATTATATTTTTATCTGGATAGCTAAATGCTGGATCTTATTATATTCTTTGGCCGGCAGGGTAGATGAATTGGTTGTGATAATTATACTCAGGCACCTGGCTTGTGTCTCTCTTTACTTGTATTTAGCCCTTTTGTATACTTTATAATGCCTGTATATTGTGATATCACTAGTGGTGAATTGGGGTCAAGCACCTGTTCATTCTCATTTACAACCTTAGTAGCTCTATTATGAAATGGACTTCAAATTTGGGACTTCAATTATAATATATCTACTTATTTTATGATGTTATAACGTGATCAATGCAGGCCAATTTTACATTTTTATTTTTTGATCTGTGCGTTGTGGAGATGGCCTTTCTTTTACCTTGATGTTTCCCCTATCATCTGAATTCTGAGAAGAACTTTTCATTTTTTTATTACTTTTGAGTGCTCATTGTGTAAAGTTCCATGACTTATGAAACCACAATTCATCATGTTTCAATTTTCAGTTGCTAGTTTCACTACTAAGATCTTACTGGCCCTATTTATTTTATGATTAGTTTTTTTACTGAATTTAAGTTATCTTTGTTATGTGGTTGTCTCTGGTCAAAATTTTGAGTGTTCTTTTTCCAGTGAAAGTTCAAGCAAAATAATCTCTGCTTGCGTTTATGTGGCTTACATGGGTTTGTGAAATGTCTTAACATTTATCATTTGGCTTCAATGATCAGGATGATGAAACAACCTTGTCAGAGGAGGATGAACTGGCGAAAACAGATCCAAAAAATGCTATAGATGAGGTAAGAGTGCTTCATATATATCTTGTTCTTTAGCTTTGATGGTTTTATTGATGGCAAAGTTAGCTAATGACTTATGAAATTATTTAGGACTTCTGAAGTGCGTGTTGTTTGATTGCTTATTTGATACTTGAGCTGAATATAGCTACTAATTAACAGGTATCATTACTGCAAAAGGAGAGTGAAATTCCTGTGGAAGAATTGCTTGCAAGGTATAAAAAGGTAGGTTAAACTGACTGTTTTTCCTTATCAGATGTGGCGTATCCATTTGGTTGCCATGCATCACTGATGTTTCTTAAATAGGAGTGCAGCAACAGTGAAGTTTCGGAGGATGAATCTGAATATGAATCCGCTTTGTCAGAGAATGAGGTAGAACCCAACGAAGGTGAGGATGCTAAGCTAAATCACCAAGAGAACTCTGTTAATGAACCTGTTTTACCTGGTGAATCCTTGCAAGATCTACATCCTCTTGTTGAAGAACAAGTATGTGGAGATGAAAATATCTCAGAAAGAATGGACAGTGAAGACAGGATTGCTGATGCTGCTGCAGCTGCAAGATCTGCACAACCAACAGGCAATACATTCTCCACAACTCAAGTGCGCACCAAGTTTCCTTTCCTTCTTAAATACCCTCTTCGTGAGTATCAGCATATTGGTCTGGATTGGCTTGTTACAATGTATGAGAAAAGATTAAATGGTATTTTAGCTGATGAAATGGGGCTTGGCAAGACTATCATGACTATTGCTCTGCTTGCTCACCTGGCATGTGAAAAAGGAATTTGGGGTCCCCATCTCATTGTAGTTCCAACAAGTGT
>JAOSBN010000178.1:1750479-1760625 GCA_027563595.1 Erythroxylum suave | reverse complement strand
AGGGTTTTGAAGTTCTCTTTGTGTCGAACAAACCCTAAAACAGGGCGTGACCAGTGACTTTGAGATAGGGAGACTCGGCTCAGCTGTTTGGTTGCGTGTAAACGCAGTCAAGCTGTGTACAAGTAAACATAATTTTATCTATATAGGTTAGTTTTTCCTAAATTGTAATATATTTAATAATGAATTTCATTTATTTATGTTTTTGAAACGTTTAATATAAATAAATTTAATTATACGGGCAATAAAAATATAATTATATTTATATTAATTAAATTTATGAATAAAATAAAAGGAAAATATTAAATTATTAATTTGTTATAAAAGTTAATTTAAAATTTTTTTATGATGCTTAATCTTTTAAAGCTAAATTTATAATATAACTATATTCTTATTATTATCTTTCTTTTTTCAAATATTTTATTATGCTATTTGTATAATTATGAATACATTTTGTGTTAAAGGAAAAAAGGGGAATTAATAATTAAAGAAAGTTTTTGAATTAATATTCATCTATTTTTTAATAAAATTCTTTTAAATAATTATCACCTCCTAACAATCATATTTAAATAATATAAAGCTCGAAATTTTCAAATATAATTATAAAAATAACAATAATTCAACGACGGATATACAAAATTTGAGGAGATTCAGTAGTATGTAATTTTATTCATAATTAGTATAAGGACTGATAAATCTATGTGAAAAAATTATATAAATAAATATATATAAAAGAATATGTTCTCACCTTCTATGTCAAATTTAAAAGGGATTTTTTAAAAAACTATTGACAATAAAAATAAGCCAGTCCAAAATATGTAAATCATCATCAGCCCAATATATATAAATCATTATCACATCCACTTGAATCTCTTACTGCTACGGAGTTTAGAAAAATTTGATAGTACATAATCTTACTCCTATAAATTAAAAAAACTATTTTTGGTACATCGACAAACAAATGTGACATGAAAAGTTAAAAATAAAAAAACTTCATCTACGTAATACAAGTTTAAAAGATAAAATAATAATACTAATAATAATAATAAGACATATAAGAATATAAATATTAAAAAATTAAATATAATAATAATAATAATAAGCCAAGCCCAAAATATAAATAACATCCAAAAACCCTTTTCTGTTAACACTAGACATGTTGGTCGGATCAAAGCCTCTAAAACTTACTTAGGTGTTTGAAAACTTCAAATTGAATTCAATTACATTAATGAGATTGAATTGAATTCAATTTACACTGTTTGGAATAAATCAAATAATATTAGAATTGAATTTAATTACAATGTTTAGAACATAATCAAAATGAAGTCAATTATTTCATATGACATTTTTACCTTTGACTAAAAGATAATCTTATTAAATAATCAACATTCATACTTACGTAGAGCAAGTTATAAACATCAATTTCATTACAAGTGATATCATAAAAAAAGTTCATCATTAAAATGAAAAGGAAAAATTGATTGCAAATAACATTATGTAGCATCCCACTCTCATAAGACACGTATCGACATCCTAAGTGATATCAGAGTATTTATCCCTGCGAGGGTGACATGCTAGAACAATCAACAATCGAACTCAATACATAAAAAATCTTAAAGAAAAAATCTTTCTGTAAGATTTTGAAAGTCTTAAAGGCATAATTAAATTTAGACTTCTTCAAGAAAACTGTAAAATTATGTCTCTACTTTAATTTGAATCAAGAATCAACTCATTTGGACATCTACAATTCAAGATATCGTCAAAATACTAATACATGTTTAATAGAAAATCACCCACATAATAACTCTTTGGTCACGATCGCGATTATCGTAAATCACCAGTGTTGTCGAGATCGCGACTTCTACATTTACCCAACAAAGTCGCGACTACGATGCGTTGTGATCGTGACCTGCTTCTGAATCACTGCACTCCTTCTTCTTTTTTTTATTTTCATCCGAACTTCACTTCCATTTTAAGCCTAAAAAATAAGACATGGGAGAGCTGAAGAGTATTCTGTCACTTGAAGATAGGGTTATTATATGGATATTATAGGAAGAATAAGTTTCATCGTTAAAAAAAGGTGTTTAAATAAGTTGTAATTCAATTCTCGAAGTTTTTAGGCAAAATTAAATTTATAAAAAAGGATAGGTTTAAATTATGTTTATGAATTCATCAACTCCTTTTTTTTTTGGTCCAAACATGAGAATTGAATGAATTCAATTACTGTCGTTCCAAATACAATTTGGAAATTTTTCATGGAATACGCGAATCTTTATACCTAAAGCTTCATAATCAGGAGAAATAATGAATAGGAATAGAACTATAGAAGCGAAGTAACAGTAAAGTTGACAAATGCCGAGGTATAATGCCGGGAGAGAGAGGGGAATAGAGGTTTGTTTGTGTTCTTCTTGAGCAAGTAAAAATGAGGGCTGGAAGAGGTTGGTTATGGTGGTCAGAAAGGGTTCGCGGCGGTGGGAGAGGGGTAATAATGGAGAAATATTGGGTTGGGGGGTTTACGGTTCTGAAAATTTTGAAATTGCCGAAGATCGTCTTTGGAAAAGGTATCGAATGGGTTGGTGGGTGGATTATTGGTTGGAATTGAAGTTTTTAGCGAATGTTTACCAAAGTGTGGGTAGGCTTTATGTCTTTAGTGGTCTCTGAAGAGGGTGTGGTGTTTTCTGGGAAGGGATTTGAAGGTAGGGATAGAGAGGGAGAGTCCTTTAGATATGCTTAGTATTCTTGAAACTCCTGTTGCAATATTGGATATACATTTTCTGATGTCTTATGTTTCATTCAATTCTTTGGCTGGCTGGATGGCTGGCTGGCTCGCATGAAGAAGAGAAGCAATCATTAGATGCAGAAGAAGCAACCTGTTGATCCATGCCTTTGTTTATATCTATCATGCAAATAGGGCTTCTGGGGTACTTTCTTTTATCACCACTGCTTAAATCTATTCTGCATCTGATGTGGTTAACTAAGCAACACAATGAGGTAAGATCATAGTCAGAACCATCCACCAAGCCTACTGTTTTTTGAGCTTGCTTATAACTTCAGAATATTTGCTCAAGTAGAGGAGCTTGATATGGAAGCAATGTGGTAGTTAAGAAAAAGAATACGAAATAGAAATTCTTTGATTTCTTCCAAAAGAAATTTATCTCGTTGTAGTCCACAAGAAAAAACTGCAAAATCTGATATGGGAAACTGTTAATTAATTAATTACCTGTTAAAATTTTTGTCAAAATCTGATATATGCAAACCAAAGGATACACTCATTAAGGAATCTAGCCGTGTACTGTTAATATAGTGACTAAGATACCTTGTCTCACTGATTCTTAGTCTGGCCTTAAATATCTAGTTGCTTTTGGATAGCCTGGTCTTATGCTATTTTACCATTCAGTTATAATCATTAAAGTCAATTAACTGTTGCAGATTTAGGAAATAATTACTATGGATTATTTTACCTATTTGTGGCAAGATAGGAAAGAAGGACCATAAGTATACTAAGTTAAGAGTGAACCTCTAATATTGTGGACCAAACTATTCTTTACGGAACTGTATATAAGGCTGCAATAAAATTTTAGTTCCAAGTCCTTGGGTTTTATTTGGCAAACAAACATTTATGTTTGATTTCTTATATTAATAAGTTACTTCAAACCTTGTCTTGAGATCTACATATCAAGAAATCCTTGCATACAAAATTGAGAAATGAAATAACTTGTTTGGGAATGCATTTCAACTAAATAAATGGACTAGAGTACGTATTGTTGATAAGTTAATACATAGGTTTTCCCATATTGCAAAGATGAAATATATCTTGCTCCAAGGAAGATTATGGACTCATCTTTGTCCTCCACCCTTAGCTTTTCCATCAGTTCTGTAGATATTTTTTACGGGAGCTGTATTTTGGTTGTCCTGCCTAAGTTGGATATCCAGGACTGAGAAAAGCCCTATCATATTTCCACAACTTTTTAAGTTGCGTATGCTTTGCACTAAATGTTTGGTTAGTCATAGTGATAGCAGAGGCCTTTGTATACTGCAACTTCTTTGGTGAAAATTTGTCCATTTTATTATCTTTCTTTTCCTATGTATAATCGTGCTTTACATTCTGCTAATAAATCGAATATGAGGGTGTATCTGGAGATGTGATGATTGTTCCTTATCAAAATGAGGAAATTTCTGTCTATTAAGAAATTCTGCTTATTGTCCATCTTAAAACCATTTAATTCTAACAAGCACCGTAACTTTGTTAGAGGTAAGTTCAATGTACCTTGTGGGACTATAATCAAATTTCGGTTATTATGGTGATCCCACTGATACATACCAAATGTGAACCCTTCATAACCTGAAATCCTTAGCTGTTTAATTCTGTGCATGCCTCATTGCTCCTAATTAGAAAGAACCTTTAGCTGCTCGTTCATAAATTATCTATTAATGCATGACTGTATATTAGACGTTTCATTATTGTAATTAACAAGTGGCGAAAAAGAACTGTCGTCTACTATCTCTCCTCCTACTTTTGCCAGGTGCATATGAATCCAAACTTACTTTAAGGAGCTTTTCTTAGGCGTTTCAGCTCAATTCTAGCCGGCTAAACCACCTTACGTTTCACGTCATACTGTAACTGAAATAGAAACTATTTCATCATGAAACGCCTTCCTGCTTGTATCCGATACCTTGCTGTTTGCAGCTTAAAATTGCTTGCAAGAGGTTTATCTTCTGGTTTCTTTACTTTGGGCTAAAAGTACATGCAATTGTATTTCCTTGAATTCACACGGCTTTTTAGTATGAATTTGTATCTTATGTAATTTCCAACATTTGACCAGTCTCTCAAAATCTCTGCAGATGTTTCTGTCTAGGTTGTCTTTTGGTCTTGTTGTTAGGTAAGCATAGCGTCACTCTGAACATTCCTGATATATGGTATTTTGGAAGTCCTCAAATTCTACTTTCAAAGGAAGCTTAGTATAGATGATGAAACAATCAACTTGATGAGTTGGTGAAACTTAGTTTGCTTTTAGATTATTGCCTGTTGAATTGTGGCAGGTGAATTATCTCTGGGTTACAACTTCATGCCAGGAGAGCTGTGCGGATCAATGCAGCTTCATGACAATCAGCACCCACAACTATATCAATGTGCTTCTATGGGTCAAAGAACATTTCATGATGGTTTACCTTCAGATCTGTCGATCACAGAAGAACTGAACCCATCTGGTAACTTCTTATCACAAAAAATATGATGAGAAGTATGGCTTGTATTGATTGTGAAATGAATTATGCTGATAATTTTGATGGTCATGCAGCAGCTGAAGGGGAATCAGGATCAACCTGGCAGCGTGTGAGATGGACTGAGGAAATGGTGAAACTTTTGATTACTGCTCTTTCATACATTGGAGATGAAGGAACCTCAGATTGTATTGGTTTTGGGAGAAGAAAGTCGTCACTACTTCAAAAGATTGGGAAGTGGAAGTGTGTGTCAAGAGTCATGGTGGAGAGGGGCTATCATGCTTCACCTCAGCAATGTGAGGACAAATTTAATGACTTGAACAAAAGGTATAAGAAACTCAATGAACTACTTGGGAGGGGCACTTGCTGCAAAGTTGTAGAGAAGCCAGAGCTCTTATATGTGATGGATATTCCTGAGAAGGCAAAGGAGGAAGCAAGGAAAATTTTGAGCTCGAAGCATCTATTTTACGAAGAGATGTGCTCATATCATAACAGGAATCGGTTGTTTCTTCCACATGATCCCGATTTGTATCGATCCTTGCAGTTAATTCTGTGGGGTTCACTCGAGTTTGGTAAACATTCATCAAGGCAAAGAGATCATGACATTGTTCTTCAAGCTCAAGATTCTGCAGCTGAGGATCATTGTGAGGGATCTGAGGCCTCCACAAAGAGGTTGAGAGAAAATGAAACTGAAGATGTTGATGCTGGTAGTTCCTTGAAACATTTGGACGGTGGTAGCAAATCAGATGCTCAACAAAAAGACCATCTTGATCTGGATAATGTTGCTCCTGAGGCTAGTAAGACACCTGAATTGCTGGAACGACGTATGGAATTTCTCGCACATAAGTTAGAAGAACGAAAGTTAGAGATACAGGCTCAGAGGCTCAAGTTGGAGAAGCAGCAGCTCCGAAGGAAGACAATAAACTGGAAGCAAGACAGGGAGATACAGAAGATAAGGCTGGAAAATGAGCGTATGAAGCTTGAGAATGAGTATATGGCACTAGAACTTAAGCACAAGGAACTGACTGCTAGTGACAAGTAGATGGTTCCCTCTCTTCTTCACAGCAATGTCTTCCCGGAGTCCATGCCGCGATCTTCTGCTGTGACCCGCTCTCCTCACCCATCTAATATCCTGTTAACCTTGTTGGTTTGAAAATCTGGAGCAGAACATGGGACGTATATGTGGTAGCGTTGACTGATGTTTTTACCTTTTATTCTATCAACTGCAGTTCCAATGGCAGATTGCCTGTGACTGATGCAGCTGTCACCTTATCCTTCTGTATCAACGGATCTTCTACCATTTTGTTTCCTTGTACAAGGCAGTTCAGTGACATCACAATCTAGTTGTCTTTAAATTTCTTCACCTTGTTTTTGTGTTTGGTTTTGCATTTTATCTTTTTGAACACTTGATCATCATCCTAACTATGGGTTCAGAATTTCCTTTGTCCTACCATTCTCTGGTTGAAGATATCTTTGGCACTAGCTTTAACTACAGCTTCTGCTTGATAATTAGCATTAACAATGAGCCGGGTTCTCATAATTCATAAAATAGAAAATCTTAATATTAGGAGATAAAAATGATTATTATATATTATGTCTATTTAAAATAATTTTATTGTTAAATTAAACTTTTATTTTATTATTTATTTTGATAATTACTTTTCTAGAAAATATTTTTGATAATTTTTCCTTTTTTATATGTGATTATTTTTCAGTATATTAAAATTAATTAAGAATATTAATGTAAATAAAAAATGATGAAATAATTAAAATGTCTAAATAAATTTTTTTTGTGTATATTTATTGTTAGATATATAATTTAATTTGACATAATTGAATTGTTATTTATTAAGATAAAAATTAAACACTATAAATTAATAAAATAAAATAAGATATAGATATAGATATGAGATTGTAATTAATTATGAGCCCAAAATGGGTATAGAAGTGGTAAAATGGTAGGTGCCATCAAGCTCAGCTTGAGGGTTTAGGGTTTTAGACGTCCGAAAAAGAAGAAGAAGAAGACGGACGAGGAGGAGAATGTGGTATCTATGCGTGTTTTATCACAGATTGTTGGATTATAGGAAACCTGAAGTTGAGTCACTAGCGGAGCTATATGGAGGCCTTCAAATCTCAACAGTTGAATGGAAGCTTCCTCAAGAACATCATCCGGATTCTCCTTTCCATTTTGTCAATCTTCCCTCTGAAGATGTCGCCCGCAGCATTGCCAATCGCAGTTTGTTCCCTTTTGATTTTCCATTTTGCGTCAGTTTCACCCTTTAACGTGCTAAAGAAACATTCTTTGATGCAGGTATACTTGTGAAGGGGATGTATGAGCTGTGGGGACATGGGAACAGCTACGAGGAGCTTGAAGAATCTATAAAGAACTATCCTGAAGATCGCAAGCGGCCCTATTTGACTTGTGAAAGTACTTTCAAGATCACTGTTGACAGTTTTGGAAAAGTAATCAGTTTCCAAGAACAAAATGATCGCATTAAGGGCCTTGCTTATATACCTTTCAAGGTGGGTTTAACTTGTTTTATGTGAGTTGCTTTGAGTTTCGAGTTACTTTTTGTTTTACCCTTGAGGATGCTGTATATGCTTTGTTTGACTGAAGATTTGATAGCTCTCACATACATGGAAATGTCTGAGACATTTTCTTCTTCTATTGAGATATGCCAGTTTCTAATTTACTATTGTTCTGAGGGCTTTTTTCTCTACTCTTTCTCTAGGTAAAATCATTCCTAATTCTATGTAGTGTTTCCTATCATAATTCTTAATCGATGCTAATTCAGTCTGATGCAGGGTCGAGTTGATTTAAAAAATCCGGAGAACAAGTTCTGGCTTATGGAGACTGATGACCATGGATCTAACAATGGATTGCCGCCAATTGTTAAACGAACAGTCTTTTTTGGTAGGGAAATTGGTGGTGCTGACAGGAAGCTAATACCAACCTATCAGCTAAAAAGTCGAATGTATCTGGGTCCAACAGCCATGGATGCAGAGATGGCGTTTTTAATGGCTAACCAAGCATTAGTCACCTCAGGAAAACTCGTCTATGACCCTTTTGTTGGCACCGGAAGCATTCTTATTGCCGCAGCTCACTTTGGAGCAATTACAATGGTCTTTTCTCATGCTCTTCTGTCTAATGCTGATCTGTTTGCATCTCATACTTCAGTAATTTATTTGAACTTCCTACATGAGTTGATATCAGCATAAGTAAATTATTCAGGGTGCTGACATAGACATTCGCGTGGTACGTGATGGACGTGGACCTGATTGTAATGTTTGGAGCAATTTCAAGCAGGTGACATACTGTTGTGCAATTCCCTTTTTTTTGGCTCAAAACAATTTTAAAGTACTGTTCTAAGCAGCTATAGTACTTGAGCTGCATTAAACCTTTACTTGATTTCTTTTGTCCTTTCAGTAGATTGATTTAGAATTCCAGGTTTGCATATAGAAGCAGAAGAAAGTATACTTATCTATTGATACATTTTTGCAGTATGGATTATCAATGCCAATTGGTCTTTTGAGGGCAGATAATAATCTTCCTCCTTGGCGTCCTGGTTTAAAAGAGGTAGTGTTTTGACAATGTCTTTTTTCTCATCCAAGAATGTTCTAGGAATTAGAGGCTGATGATCGGAGTGAGTTTCAGTCAATTGCATGCTTATAATTTATCTTATTTCGCCAGATTTGACCACATCCAGGCTTTGTTTGGAATTATTGACCTTAGTCTCCCGATATTTTTCTGTTCTTCATATTCTTTTAATACTATGTTTTGAATTTACTTAGGTTTTTGATGCAATAATTTGCGATCCTCCTTATGGGGTTCGTGCTGGGGGCCGGAAGTCTGGTGGCCGGAAATTGCTGAAAGGTGCTGTGGCCCCTTATACTGTTCCTGATGACAAGAGAACTGACCACATACCCTCCACAGCACCTTATAGCTTAGCTGAATGTGTTCATGATTTACTTGATCTTTCTGCGAAGATGCTTATCGCTGGCGGCAGGCTTGTTTACTTCTACCCTGTTTTAAGAGATGATGATGTTGTAGAAGATATGTTCCCGGAGCACCCATGTTTCAAGCTTGTTGCTAAGTCTGAGCAGATCCTAAGCTCACGATACAGCCGTGTATTGTTAACCATGGTGAAGACAGGTCCATATACTGATGAAATTGCTGAGCTAGCCAGGATAAAGCATTTGGAGTTTAAAGAGAACCATTTGAAATGGCTAGAAGATGGTAACCTTCATTCTTCTGTTTTTAGTCCATCTGATCCTCAGTTAAGTACAGGTTCGAAATCATGGAAAGATATGAAGCAAAAATACAGGGGCAAATATGTATGATCTTGACCCCATTTTAAGATGTTTAGATAGTATCATGATGCCTGAGGATCGCTGATTGTCACTTCATGGATTCTTCCGTGCACAGAGAGATGGAAATTTGTTGCTGCTGATGATTAATTATATTTGTTTAACAGTACATTTAAAGGTCTTTCTGTTTGTTGGTCTTTACTGGTTGATTGTTTTCTGGCAAGATTGTTATTGCTGGAACAATTGGCCGGTTTGACCGGAAAAACCTGCAAATTCAAGGGTGTTAGACATTGGAAGGTGGTAAGGTTCTACCACTTTAGGTGGTGGAAGTATTAGAAATTCTCAAAGTGTTGCTTTTAGGTGAGCAATGGCTCAAATTTAAAAGTCAAATTGCCTTGTTTTGACTATTTTTTAAGAGTTTATATATAAAAAAAAAGAAATGGTTATGCTATACTACACAATTTAGGTAGGTATGTAATAGTTCATTACCAAGTTGAAGAATATTCAAATCCATTAAAATGATACTCAAAAATATTCTTTTACACTTTTACTATTTAATGCATTGGGTTTAATTACCAATACTTTAATTTTAAGTTTGTTCGAATTTTAAATTGAATTCGA
>JAOSBN010000178.1:1728953-1743941 GCA_027563595.1 Erythroxylum suave | reverse complement strand
AGATCTTGCAGAAGAGAGAAATGAATTGACAGAAAAGAAAAAAAGACCGATGTACAGGAAAGTAAGTACTTGTGATCTTCTTCTTGGTGCACATTTCTTTTGTTCCTTTCCGTGTGAATTTGATTCTATGATTGCTGGCTTGTGAACAAGTTTGTGAATCTGTTTCGGTCAAATAGTACATAGATTTCGACCATTGCATATGTAAACCCGAGAACTATATCTCACATACAATTCTGGGTTAGTATCAGTATCTGTACATAATGAGCACTGGATCGATCTCAAATTTCTCTTCAATAATTTTTCTACATTTAACACGAATTAATAAGCAGTCTGAACTTGGGTGGTTGCTGTAACGGATGTTGCGTGCCTTAAAGTACGCATGCACTAGTACGCGCTCTCATTCTTATTATCGCTGCCAGGGTTTTGATGTGAAGTTGATTGGCGTTAATAAACCTACAAAAGTTACCAAGGTATCAACCCTATGAGTTTATCTTGTTATTTATAAGTTGGGAGCACTCTTCCACTTTTTCTTAACAAACTTATTGCGTAATACAGGGTGGGCGAAACTTCAGGTATTCAGCATTGATAGCCTGTGGAAATTATCAAGGTGTCGTTGGTTTTGCCAAAGCAAAAGGGTCATCATTCCCTATAGCCCTTCAGAAGGTATTTTCCTGTTGGGATTAGAATTTTATTATCCATGATTTTATTTGGAAGGCATAAGATGGGGGAGCTGCGGTGGAGACAGAGTGGGATAAAAGCACCAAAAGTCCTGCTAAGGTTTGAAACAATCAATTGATGCCATACCATTAAAACTGAAGTCATGCATAATTTGTTTCAGGGGTCAAGGTGCATTCTTCAATGATAATGTAGGAAGTTGATTCTATTACACAATGCTTGTAGCAGCATAATGCTGTCTTCCTTTTCATTTTTTGTGATCTTTCCATCGTTGTCCACCGCCTTACGCATGTTATCTTGTCTCATTTATTTGTCCGCCAATTTTAGTCTTGTATCTTGTATAAACTTAATGCTATTCTAAACAGTGCACTGATATATAACTTTTTCTCCGGTAAACAGGCATACGAGAAATGCTTTCAGGATCTACACTATATAGAACGGCACGAGGATCACACTATTGCCCATGCCGTACAAACAACCTACAAGAAAACCAAAGTATTATATCTTCTCTATGATTTTCCGTTTCTCATTAATATGTTTTTTTGTCTCATCCGCGTGTGTAAATTATTTAGGTGTATCTCTGGCCAGCTTCAACCACAACCGGCATGAAAGCTGGAAGGGTTGTCCAGACTATTTTGAATTTAGCCGGTTTCAAAAATGTAAAGTCCAAGGTATTGTGCTATTAAACTGAACCCAAAACACTAGTGTAGTTCCCCTAGTCTTTGATTTTCTATTCATAGTTTCAAACTTTTGCTAGGTGGTTGGCTCAAGGAATGAGCATAACACAGTCAAAGCACTTTTTAAAGCTCTGAATGCAGTAAGTAACCAAATCCCCTACATAAATATATTGTCATCTCCCTCCTTGTGTTGAACATCTTTGCTGCTATATTTTGACAGATTGAAACTCCCAAAGATATACAAGAAAAGTTCGGCAGGACAGTGGTGGAGACATCGTTGCTCGGATAGGGCCGTAAATGGCACATGGAGTTTGAACCTTCACTGAGATGATAAGAACATAAATTTTGTAACATGCGTTTATGTTTTCTTGTACTTTTTAGTGGCAATCAATTAGGCATTTATAGTCTTTTGTTTTCTTTCACTTAGTTTCAAATTTTACTCCCTGGTTCAAGTTCAACTAGATCTGATGAAAGATGGATGGCTTTCCTCGTCACATTTACAATGCTAATGTTCATATCTTTGTCACGATTGGTGTGCATCCGAAGAGTAACAAGAATCTTTTGCAGGTTTTCTCAATATATGGTTGGCAAATTAGTGACTTTAACTTGTTCATAACTTATGCTTGAATGGTATCAATCTTCACAGGTGCTTTGTTTACTTGGGTATACGAGTGAAAAGCAGTACAGGAAAAGGGTTTTAGTTGGTGGTGAAGATTAAAATCGTATGTTCAAACTCTCAGAACTTAGAAGAAGCAGTGTATTATGATACATAACTCGAAGAAAGTAGGCATGTCCTGGGGCTAATCATTTGTACAGTTTTACTTAAACAAAGTAGTGATCATTTCATCCTTTGAGTTTATGTGATTCCAGTGTCCTTAGATGATAACAACACATAGTTTGCAAGAGATAATCAAGCACTTAAAGAAGAGTATGCTTCAGACAATTTGGTTTGCTGATCCAGTCCGACCCAAAATCAAGCGGTAAAGTTTGAATTCCTCTTGGTGAAATAGTTTTCCGTCCATTGGAACAACACCTTTATTTTTCAAACCTAAAAGAAGGAAAAACAAGAAAAGGGAAGTTTATATACTAACATTTTCTTGTAAAAGGAGTTCAGATTGGGAGAACTTGAGAATAGAAACTCAAGGTCACAGAAAAAAGGAAAATAATGGCAGCTTGTTCAGCTAGTTTAAGTTACAATCTTCCTCCATAACCCCAAAGTCTCTGCATTGCAGACTCACGAGGACTCAACTGGGGTGTCTGGCTGTGCTCCCCATTCAGTCCACGATCCATCATAGACTGCAACGTCAGGCTTCCCTAGTCGATGAAGACCCTGCAAAAACATGCATATGACCTTTCTTTTTCTTTCCAGTATTCAATGATACATATAGCTTAGTTTGCATGTTACAAGATGGGAATCCCACCTTGAAACATTTTTTTGGTTCAGAAGAAGAGAAAACATCCTTTTCATTTCTCAAATCAGTTAGAAATAATCTCGGAATAAAGTACGTAGTTATTATGCTGAATATAAGTAAAGATAGATACCAGAGCAAGAATGCAAGCAGTCACTCCAGTCCCACACGACGTGACAATAGGGCTTTCCAAAGAGATGCCTGTTGAAGAAGATCAGATTAGGCTAACTTCCAACACAACACAAGATAAATATTAACCTACCTGTATGTAACATAGTCAATGATAATCAAACCAGAAAAGATAAAATCATCAATGTTTTGATCATCAGTATAAATTCCAACCTAGTCGTGAATGCTCAGAAAACAAACTCAGTACAGTTCGCAGACCTGTTTCACTGTCCATTTCCGATATGTTCATTTCCAACCGCAATAAGTTAGTCATTGGAAACAAGATGAAAGTGACCAAAGTAGGTAGAAAAAATGTACTTGGAATGAAAATATAGCGTAAAGCTATATCAATGAAGGACAGATTCTACAGCCACTATCAAAAAGCAAGAGACTTTGCTGCACATGGTTCATTGCTTAATGACGATAAGTCAGCAAATTGACATGAAGTTAACTTGGAAAATGTAGCACAAGATTAAATGATTTTTAAGTGATTGATAAGAAAAAGCATTTCACACCAGATAGGCAGTGAATCTCATGATTTTACCGCCACCTACAACCATTTATCCTGCTTACCATCAAGTTTCTTTTTAACTTCTTTTCATCTTTCCACTTCTTTCACTATATCACGCTGCTACGACATTATGTACAACAATTTCATATAGCAGCAAACCAATTTTTTTCAGAAATGGAAGATGTATACATCAGAAATCCAGGCTAATTGACAAAAGAATGGCCAATAATATTATTAGAGAAGAAAGGATCAATGGATAAAATTGTCTTGAAGCCTCTACCGAGTGATCAACTACCCACAAACAACTGCATGATACCAATTAAATTGAAATTGAACGTGTGATAATCCTGCTTTCAACCCAAGTAGCCATATGGTGATTTAAAGGAAAAAGAATTATTTTGATTGATCAAGAAATGACCAACAAATTGAGCAAAAGAAAAGGAATTGGAAACAATAGCAAAAAGAATATGTAAATAAAAACGAGTATAATGCACTATTGCCCCTACCTTCTTGATCAAATCGTTTTTTGAGCTCATCCTCTGGTAAGAGTGTCTGTGAAGCATCTAACATCTACAAGGATCAAAAAGGAAAAACGGAATTCCCCAAACAAAAAAACAGTGAGCCTCTTACAACCTTGAATCAGAGCACTGCATAAGGCTCCATAACAAGAACAGACAAATTTGATCTCTACCTGGGGAAAAGGAATGCACTTGCTGCCAGGTACATGACCACTTCTTATTCCCTTTCGAGGTTCTGGAGCAGCACCATCAAACCTGCAAGAAATGAAAATCTCCATCGCTTCCAATTTCAAGTTAGACAAACAAGAGAAGTTATAATGTGTCATCGATTCCCAGTTTGCAATCTGCAAATTCAGCAAATATGTAAACAAGAACTCTCCAATCAGAAGTCTACTTTGATCTGACAAGTCTTTTTAACCTAACTACGTTGTTAATTATTTCCAAATAAATATTCCTCAGACAATTCCATCACGAAAAAAACAGATATTTGATAGATGTATATATAATTTATGCCTAAGCAATATCCATCCAGATCTACTGTAGCACATATTGATTAACTGACTACATCATTGAGCCACAGAGACAAATTGGTTGGATTCTGTCCATGGATCCTTTCCCATTCTAAGTTCCTTATCATCCAAAATGTTTTGGTAACGTTGACTCCCATTCAATTTAGTTTCTATCTAGCCTTAAACATTTTTCCCCATCCACTGACTGACTTTCTATGGCATCCTATGCACCTAGTAAGTACAATGTATGCATCTAAAAAACCTCAATCAACATCCCTATACTTCCCTAAAGTCGTGCAGTCTTCACATATGATGAAACAAACATCCCATTTAATCTTTAGCTGCTGGATACATCCCTTACTGTATCATATTTGGTGTTATGTTAGATCTGTCACAAAATCATAGCACCTTACGACTTTGTTGATAAAAGATTCATGTCAAAGAAAATAGCTGACCAAGTTATTATCCCTGATTTTTCTTTTAAATTGCTGTCTGCCATCATGGATATGATAGTGGGATCTCAGTTTCATTAAATATAGTCACATTCTACTATCAGCCTCTACCTTGATATTTCCTTTGCATTGATAATATGCATGACTTGACCTCACTAGGTATGTTCAATCACTGAGTTTCATTCCCCATGCCCCTTTAATGATTAAATGAAGTTCAACTGTAGCAATACATGATTGAATCCAATAAAATTACATATCCTGCAAGACACTTTCCCTTCATGTAATACAACCGAATAGCACTCATAAATGTTCATCCCAAAAATGCAGGCAAAGATTTTTGGAGACATGTCAAAAAGGTGAAATCTTACTTCTGACAATGATTACATCACTCAAACATGATGATGGACAAAAATTACCTCGGTTTTGAGCGGGCATCTATGTGCTGATGAGTTCTGTTTTCAATATTTTTTCTGACCTGGAAAATGTCATAGACTACATGATACAAATTGAACTGTACTAAAATAACAGAAATAAGAGGAACATCTCTTTTTCAAATAATTAGCATCATAAAAATGATCATGGAAGGATCCATCACCTTATCATATGGGAGATAAGTACACTATTATACTTATTACAAATTTGACAAATTTAAAATATTATCAATATGATAATCACGTTTAAACAATTAAGAAGGTATGGCATCAAGTTTAACATAAATTTAGATGTACGCAAAATCCAAAATGTTCTTTCACAATTAACATTCAAGGGCAGATAATTATTTGTTTGTAAAATTCAATCTTAGGATTCCAGGAGAGCAAGTATAATCAATTACAATTTGAGAAATGGAAAACAAGTTCTAAGAAGACTCCATAAATCAGCTCAATAATAATTAAGCTGGACACTATCAATTATATCCAAGCCAACTATAAATTCAGGATGCCAAACCGTTAATATTTACTTATGTGATGACCCCACTAGATTATGTATTTGATACTTGAGGAAAAAGTCAATATAAAGGAAATATACAATGGCTGTTCAGTTGTGGAAAGATGGGCAGAAATTTTAGAAAAAAACTATCCTAGAAAACAAAAAGAGTTTGTGGTACAAATAACATATTCTTCCCATTCAGAAAGTTGTCTTTGTTAGGTTTTTAAGTTTATTCGAACTGTGAGAACCTTCTATATTTACCTTTATATTAAGTGAATATATTTTCCTCTTTCATTCAATAAGCACATGTTTCCATTCTTTCTTTGTTTGACCACCGCTTTGTAGCTCATCTTATCTTCTTTCAATCATCACTTCTGATGACTTCTCTCGATTTCTTCATCCTTTATATCTCTTCAAACATGTTTTTATTTAAATATTTCTTCACTATTTCTATAGTAGAAAATAGAAAATCAAAAACCATTTTATGGTTACTGGAAACAACCTATCCAGAAAAGAGTTGTGATGAGCACATGAAAATGAAAAGGAACTATTACTGCCAGTGGGAATTGATTAAATGGTCAGGTAGTATGATTTTTCAACATAAAGAAGCAAAATAAACCCAACTATGTAAATATACTTGTAGACATAACTAGATCATCTCAGAGATGAAACATGCATCTAATAAAACAAGTCCAATAAGCCACTAGCTAACCTGCTCTAGTGTCCAGACAAGGTGTGGCTGAAACTTTGTCTTAAATGTGATTGGCCCAACCTGTGGTAAAGGAACATGAGAATAGAACTGTTGATAACAGGATTACAAATTAGAAAGTGCTGCAAAATTAAGATTAATGCATCATGTGGTCCAGTACTAAAATCAATGGTCTCATCGCATAAGGTTAAAACTGATATTCAGATATCAATGTCAAAATTTCACTAAACAACTAAGAAAAATACTACCTAAGATAGATTATGATTAAGCAAACAACAAATAAGATGTATAGATCCATGTGAATAAACAGCAACTTGGCAACAGATATATCAGGCGTTGCATTGCATGCACGCAGAGTATTACTATCTGCTGAAGAAGATTCGGACACAGGGATGAGGAGAGAACACATAAAGTGAACAAGGATGTTGATAACTGCTAAACTTTGCAATATCATGTGACATCCTAATACCTCTTCCTTAATGGCAAAAGAAAGGCAGATTTTTTTTTAAATAGAGAAATAGAACTCACTGCTTGTCCTTGAAATATTTTTTCAATTGCCTCACTTGCAGCACTAGCTTTTAAGATAGCATCACTTGAAGCACTAGACTCGACATCATATCCCGAAGCTCTCCATCTTGGCAGGCCTCCATCCAACACCCACACTTTGTCATGGCCATAGACCCGGAACATCCTTCTCAGGAATAGTAAACAATTAATTAAGTTGCCTAATAATGCAGGAGCATATTCTAATCCAATAATTTATTTTCTTCTTTTTAGGTTAGACTTCCTTTTTAATAAGGTATCATTTGACTTATCTATAATGAATAAGAGATTTTGACCCACTTGTTCTTCCTATTTTAAGATAGGATTTCTAGTTACACTACTATATATAGGGTCTTCCCGAAGAAATGCAGCAGCCTTTTTATTAGTTTTATTAAAGGAGGTTTAGTTTATAAGCCCTAACTGTTCCAGCCACAATCTACCCCACATCTAGTCTGCTTTGTTGAAAAGTAGCTGCCCAAACCCCCTATATCACTTAACCACGTTCAATTCAGCAAAAATCAATTGTAACCAACTTACCACCAGACACGAGCTGCACTAAAAATTCCCTTCCCATCATAAACGACCACCCCATCTTTATTTTCAATGCCAAGCGCTGAAACAGCAGCTGCAAAAGCTTCTTCTGATGGTAACATGTGAGGCAACTGTTACATATCATTTCATTAAAATATTAACAAATAAAAAAGCAAGAAGTGAAAAGAAAGAACTTGTTGCACATAAAACAAGGGGCAACGATGCATTATACATTTGTATTTCGATCTGATATCCCATCAACATCAAAAAAAAGGGCTCCAGGAATGTGTGCAACCTATTACAAGGAGAAGGAAGGATTAATTATAACTTTCAAATGAATCACATATGAATTGATAAAGATATATGTCATAAAACTGAATTGGGAGCAAATTTGCCTCATCCTGGAAAATAATGGAAAAGTTAAACCATATAAATTCAAGATGTTTTAGATAAACATTTCAACTACAAGACACAATAAACCAGTTTTACACCTGATACTCTTGAATTGGATTCCTCTGCTCATCTGGCATGTACCACGATGCATCCAACACCTTAATGGCAAAAGAGATGACTCAAACAAATACATCTAGGCCATAAAATAAGTATGATGTATGATCAAATTAGATTTCCAACATGGTGTAAGAACATATTCTTAATTATTATTTGATAAGGTCGTTTTGATCAGTGAGGCAGTGCATTTTGCAGTTGTAGCTAAACATTGTGTTTAAATTAGTGATTCTTGTAAACGAAGTCTGTGTGCATATGCGAACTAACTTTTGAGTAACTATGTGATTGATTAAACTAACAACTGTTACAATCTGCAGTTACTCGTGTGGAGGTGAATAACAACATATAAAGTTCTCCCTTCTCAAGTTATCTCTCTTTTTCTGCATTGATAGATTATTGTGAGTTCTCTGTAATTACCTTATCAATAAGCATTAAAGCAGTCGATTCTTGATGATTTATTGAAGGAAATATGGCAGCGTTCGACCATGAACTATGGAAGTTGCAGGAATCCTTGAATTGGACCTTCAAGGATATGGTTTGGGAAACTCTAACTATGCATGGACAATCAGTTGTAGAATTGCAAAACTTTAAGTTGATGTATGAATCTATATATCGTGTATAAACTAGCTATCAAACTAAAATATCTGAGAAGACAAATTCCTCAAAGACCAGGGACTCATTACTTGATGTTCTGCAATGGCAACAATAACAGAGGTTTTAAATGATGGCTTAAGCAGTAAAAATAGGTTATCCCAAGCTTTTATATGGTCTGATACACGCCCAACACTCACTCATCCTATCAGAGAATATGGAAGATCAGAAGAGCAGAATGTTTGCTTCTTTTTTTTTTTTTTACATAGGCTAGATTCAAGGAAAGAACAACTTGTTATCCAAGTTTTGGAAGGGAAGGTTCCTAAATTTGCAAATTGCTATTTGTATTTGTTTGAGGTTCTGGAGATACAATATGTTGTGCATAAGAAACAATCAGCATGTCTTTCAGGTTGCGACCAAATTCGAACAGTGAAAGATGAAAGAAATAGATCAAATGAAAGCTCATTATAGGGCAAAGAATTACCTTCATGTCAGGCTTCTTGAGATTTGCGTAAAGCCAATCAACAGAAACAACTGGATCGTTCGTAGATAAAGATTCTGTGGAAAAACTTACTTTCCCCCCAAATACTGAAGAAGCCATGACTCGAGGAAGTGAACTAGATGTCTTATGTGGAGAACAGACGGGGTAAGCTTGCAAGTGAAATGATCTCTTCCAATATCAACATGAAAAGCAGTAAATTAAAATTAGACAAAAGATGTTAAGGTTGGTCATTCTAGTGGCACAGTTTCCAAATTGTTAAAGTTGACCTATAAATTGTAGAACCTCGCATGTAAACTGACGCATTAGCTTTCTCGAAATGTACTGAAGTCCATTATATACTATAATCACGAGTACAAAACATACACGAATATGTTTCTGAATGGTTAATAACTGCAAGAAATGAGACTATTGAGCTGTCCTAACTTCGCTTAACTATAAATTCAACACAAGCAACTCGAACCTGACGAAAGAGAGAAGTTCGTGATCATCTAATTAAAGGGCAAGCCTCTTACCAAACAACAAAATGCATTTTTCAAAATTTCAACTTGTTACTCCAAACGTATCACCAGATACAGAACCCATTAACCAGAATTCTTCAGTTTAACAAATGGACCAAACCAACAATACAGCAATGATAAGATCACAAAATGAAACAGACACAAGAAAAGAAAAAAAAAACAAAAAACCAAACAAGGAATCAACTGTCCAAGAAAAGTAGAAAACCCAGAAAAGGGCTTGACTAAAGGAGGGCAACTTGGGCACTCACCTTGAAGATAGAAGTAAAGACTGGAGCTTTATGTGATAATGAGGAAGACGATTGAAACAAGCGGTGACCCAATAAGGCTCTGGTGAAAATGGTTGATGCCATCTACTCAAAAGACCATAGAAATACATACAACAATCTATTTAGCTTTGTTTTGTCAGAGAATGAAGCCAAAAGAGAAAATCAGAAAGAAAAGCTCCGGAAATTTATCTGATTATTGATTGACAATATCAACTCACTCCGACTTACTGCTACTAGTGATTGGTGCTTTTGCAAATAAATAAATTAAGCGGTTTAAACTTTGATTTGATCAATTTGAGCTCTTTGGGCGCAAATTATCCCCAACACTAAACACACTTCACCACTGATCCATCTTACTTAATGGCTAAAGCACAGATATTTGGATTTGGGGAGTATTAATAAAGAAATCAGAATAAATAATAATAATAATAAATAAATAAGAATCAGAATAAAGAATAAATTACCTATTGTACTTGTTTGGTACGCAAGAGTTATAATAAGATTGTAGAAGTTAATAATTATATCAATATTTGATATTATTTATTAAGAATGATAATGAATTTTGCTTACTTATATTTAATTATTACGTGATTAATTTTGTAAATAATTTAATAAATAAATAATTAAAATTATTTTTAACGATCCAATCGATTTTTAATTTTTAAATATTTGTGTATAAGTTTTCTTATTAAAATTAAAATAATAAACTTATTTTACTATATAAAATATTTGAAATAATTATTAAACAAAATAATTTGAAATGTTGATAAAAATATCAACATATTTGTATATAATAATTGAGGAGAAAACAAGAATTTACCACAAAAAGAAAAACTGAGTAGAGAGATACATTATTAATTGTCCACAGAGAGAAAAACGAATAGCAAATTTCAATTAAAACGAAATACAAAAAGAAGATTAAAAAAGTTGTGTTGATAGAAATATTTTATATTTTATAAATAATTAATAAAATTTTTTAGTAATTTATAAAATTATTGATTTTTAAATACTTTTGAAAAATAAAATGACCATTAAAGAAACTAATATAAATATAATTATGATGGTAATATTTTGATTAAAAAACAATATCACCACAATTTTTTGATAATAATTTGATAGTATCTTTTTATTTTTTATTCCTAATTTTTCATTCCAACTTATACTCACACCTTCTTAGAAATAAAAGTCCAAAATTATTGATTTTTAAATACTTTTGAAAAATAAAATGATTATTACATAAATTAATATAAATATAATTTTGATGATAATATTTTGAGAAAAAACAATATCGTGATAATTTTTTTATAATAACTTGATAATATTTTTTATTTTTTTCCCAATTTTTCATTCCAACTTATACTTACAACTTCTTAGAAATAAAATTCCATAATTATTGATTTTTAAATACTTATAAAAAATAAAATGATTATTAAAGAAATTAATATAAATATAATTTATATTTTGATAAAAAAATATCGCTATACTCAGCTTCTTAGAAATAAAAGTCTATAATTATTGATTTTTAAATACTTACGAAAAATAAAATGGTTATTAAAGAAATTAATATAAATATAATTTATATTTTGATAAAAAACACAATATCGCAATAATTTTTGATAATAACTTGATAGTATTTTTATCTTTTATTCCCAATTTTTCATTTCAACTTATACTTAGCTTCTTAGAAATAAAAACCCATAATTATTGATCTTTACATACTTATGAAAAATAAAATGATTATTAAAGAAATTAATATAAATATCATTTATATTTTGATAAAAACAATATCACGGTCATTTTTTATAATAACAAGATAATATTTTTTATCTTTTATTTATAATTTTTCATTCCAACGTAAACTCACACCTTCTTAAAATAAAAATCCATAATTATTCAAAATTTATTTCAATTTTGTTATTCCCTATTTTATCTATTATCATTAACCAAATAACTAAAAGTTAAGAATGCAGGTTACATTCGCATTCTCACCTCTTTGTTATTGGTTACCAAACAAGACCTTAAAGCTTATCGGTCCTGACTAAAAATAATATTCACCAACTTCAAAATAATTTATTTATCTTTAATTAATAGCTGTAGTGATGTAAAATAATAAAATATAATGACAACAAATAGTGTTCATAAAATGAAAATTAAGTTGAAAATGATTGTATTTAGTAAATTTAGGAAGTTTATAATTATTTTAATGTTTAAAATCAAAATTATAAATTATAAAAATGCTTAATATTTTATAGGACAATTCCAATTAAAATTAAAAATATTTTAGAATGTGAATTTTATATAAAAAATTGATTCGAAAATTAATTTGAATCCAAATTTATTTATCACATTATAAATGTTAAAAATGATAAAGAATAACAACGAACTGAATTGAACTTAGGTCTTTTATTTTCAAATTTTGACCTGAAATTATGTGAAGTTCGAATCTAACCTAGAGTTTAGTATAAGTTAAGAGGCCTAGTCCGAGACTAGAGATGTCAAAAAGGGCCCAATTTAACCCGATTTTAGCTCAGGTTGACTGAGTCATGTTTAGGCTATAGGCCAAGGTCGGTCCAAAACGACGTCATTTTGAAAGTTTTTCTTAAAAAAAATATTGGGCCTGGTTGATGCGGCTCGTCCATGACCAGTCAGGCCATAGGCTGGGCCACGAGCAACCATGAACCATGATCTGGCCGAGCTAGGCTAGGGGCAACTCGGGCTTGATTCAGCCAATTGACATCCATATCTGAGACTCGTCTAACTAGGTTTTGAGCAATTCAAAGCCCAATTGAATGTGAGTAGAGCTTATGCTCAATCTTGTTGTAATTAGATTCCAATTTATATTATGACTGAATAAATTTGAAAAGATGCAGAGGAAAAGTGATTTAATAAATAAAATTGTTGATTTGTTATCTTAATTGTAATTCTTCCAAATATATTAGGTCTTTTAAGCTTAACTTTTTTAAATTAAAGCTATGTTTGGTTTGACAATTAGTAATATATGGATTGTAATATTATTCCATCGAGAAGGATTTATAAAAGAATAAAATAAAATATGATAGAAAAAGAAGGTTTCATAATACATCTCATTTTATCCTAAATAGTAAAAATGATTTATCTATGATTTGAGAGTTTAGGATGAAATGTAAAATGATAATTAACATTTCACTATATTATATTACGAACTTATCTTCCAAACAACATTTCACAATCATTTCATTCCTCAAAAACAACAATTTTTTAATATTATATTTATTTACATTTCATTCCATTATAAATTATTCAATTTCATCATATTTTATTAAAAACCTTACGTCTAATTAAACATAGCCTTAAATTACTTGTTTTAAGTATCTTTTTATTATTAAAATATATGTTTTTATTTAAAAAATTAAAAAATATTTTTGATAAAATTAAATTTCAGGTCGGATTAAATTGTAATAATTGAGCTTGAACCTAACTAAATTTTTTTATGAATAAAAATCTAATTCCAATTAAAAACTCGATCAACTCAAATTGATATACTAATTTCAAATCAAGTCGAGTTTGAATTCTACTTATTTTAATATCTTAAATTCATTAATTTTAATATTTTTAAATTTAATTAAAGTTAAATAGTTTGAATTTTTTTAATAGCAACCTAAGTTTTTAATAGCTTTTGTATTTAAATTTTTATCTAGTAAATTTTTATTTAAAAGTGCATAATACAGGGTCTAATTTCGACTTGATTTTTAAATTAATTTAAAATTTAATTAAGGCCAAAACTTTTAATTCACCTATGTTTGAAATATTCAAAATTGAACCAAATTCTGATCAAAATTCACAATCCCATAAATACCTTTCAACAATATATGAAATGAGTATTTTAATTTTACATATATAAAATACCGCATGTATAAAATTGGAAATTTATGAAAAGACTTGATGTAAATTTTAATTTAAAATTCACAAAAAGTGAAAATGAATTTTAAAAATCAAAATAACTAACTTGAATTTAATTGTAAATTTGTTCCTGACATATTTATTTTAAATTGAATTGGGTTGAACTTGAACTTACCATTGACAATGGGTTGGGTCAAACTAGGACAAACCTAACCTGAAAACTTCTATTAGGGCCCGAGTTAGCTTAAGCCTAAACTCGACGGAGCCTACTTAATCCAAAGCCTAACTTAACCTATTTTTATTTATTAAAATTAAAAATAAAACAACATCATTTTTCTTATAATTATCGGCCTTGTATTGAAACGATCCTAATTGTCAAGCCTACTTAGCCATTTCGTTACCCTAATTTTTGAAAGACGAATCAGGTCGATTAGTTTAATAATGAAAAATTTTAAATCAACTAATTTTTTGATTCGATTTTTAACTTTTTGGTTTTATTTAATTTAATATTCTTTGTTGATGAAAATAGATCAATTTATTAATTAATCAATTAATTTTTATAAGCTAATAATTTTTATAAATTAAAATAAACATATTAATAAACTTCTTTTTAATTAAATTTTAAAATTCAACATATAAGAATATTTTTCTCAAAATTTTTAATTTTATTATTATTTTAGCCGTCCGATTTCGAAATTATTGAATATATCCCATTTTAATTAGGGATATTTAAATTTGTACTATTCATCACATGGGTTTAGCAATGTAGGAAAGCCCACTCTTTCCTCTTCTTCCCATCCTTTGCGTTTGATTAGCTTTCTTTAGATCATTACACTGCGAAATGCCTCCAAACTATTCTTCTTGGTCTCGTCTTCTCCTCTTCGCTTCCCTCACAAAACCCCAAATTTCCCGGAAAATTTCAAGTTTTCCACATTTTCCCCCACTCCAAACAAGTCCATTCGTCCATACGTTAAAAGCCACCCACTTCTCCACCGCCTCCTCCGTTCCCTCCGGCCGTATAGTCCAAGACCTCTTGGCTGAGCTAGAGCGCGAGAAACAACGTGAAAGGGAGGCCAGAAAGCGAGCGGGAAAAGAC
>JAOSBN010000178.1:1716970-1728853 GCA_027563595.1 Erythroxylum suave | reverse complement strand
TAGGTGTATCTCTGGCCAGCTTCAACCACAACCGGCATGAAAGCTGGAAGGGTTGTCCAGACTATTTTGAATTTAGCTGGTTTCAAAAATGTAAAATCCAAGGTATTGCTGTTAAACTGAACCCAAAACACTAGTGTAGTTCCCCTAGTCTTTGATTTTCTGTTCATAGTTTCAAGCTTTTGCTAGGTGGTTGGCTCAAGGAATGAGCATAACACAGTCAAAGCACTTTTTAAAGCTCTGAACGCAGTAAGTAACCAAGTCATCTACATAAATATATTGTCATCTCCCTACTTATGTTGAACATCTTTGCTGCTATATTTTGACAGATTGAAACTCCCAAAGATATACAAGAAAAGTTCGGCAGGACGGTGGTTGAGACATCCTTGCTCGGATAGGGCCGTAAATGGCACATGGAGTTTGAACCTTCATTGACATGATAAGAATGTAAATATTGTAACATTCTTTTATGTTTTCTTGTACTTTTTAGTGGCAATCAATAAGGCATTTATAGTCTTTTGATTTCTTTCACTGATGAAAGGTGGATGGCTCTCCTCATCACATTGGCAATGCTAATGTATACGACTCCAGAGATCTGATTATGAAAATAAGACAAAATTGCATTTTCATTTTTGTACACTTTTATTCAAGATGCTGAGAAGAAAAAACTGTTCATTTCATGAATGCATAAGACATAGCATTGCAGTAGATACTCTGGATATGCGACGACAGTGTCTGATGCACAGTAGAACATATTCTGGATAATTCAATGTTACAGTCTGCGTCTATAGTTCGATCCGGTGGGCAGGCGATATATTATAACATAGGATTGTAGGAATGCGAACCAAGCCCGATCTTGAGCCTGTGTTTAGCTTTGATTGAATCTATAAATGTATTACGACTCATTAATTTTGGTAATATTTAATCTAGTTTAGGATTGATTTTTTTGGTAATTGGTAGAATTAAAAAAAAAGTTCAAATTTTTTAGGGCTTGAATATCCAAACTTAGGATTAAACTTTTTTATATGTCTAATTGAGTGGGTGTCTATGTTCAGTTGGACATAAGATTTTTAATGTAATGTAATAATTTATAATGAAATGGAGTGTAAATGGATGTAATATTAGAAAATTGTTATTTGAGAGAGATGAAATAGTTTATAAAGCAATATACTGAAATGTTGTTTGGAAGAAAGATTCGTAATGTAATATAGTGAAATTTTGTTTATCGTTTACATTCCATCCTAAATTTTCAAATTAGAAATAATTTATTTTTACTGTGTAGGAGGAAATTAGATGTAATTTTAAACTCTTATCGTCCATCTTATTCCATTTCATTTCATTATAAACTCTCGTTCTAAATGATATAATAATATTAAACATAACATAAGGTTATAAGCAACTATAACTCCATAAGTATTCATGAGAATGTGAATGTAATTTGTTTAGTAGATTATATTAAAATAATTATTATGAATAAAAGGAGATTTTGTATATGGAAAAAATAAAAGGAGAAATTTTTTTTGAAATACTTTTATAAAACACGGTATTTACAAAGTGAATTATTTAATGTTGTAAAAACAAGACTGTGAGTTAAGAGGATAACATAAGATTTAATATTTATAAGATTCAATTAGTATTAAACCATCATAAAATTGGTTAAAGATCGAATAAAATTAAAGATTTTGAAATATTATTAAAAAAATTGTTCTTGCTATCATAAAATTTGAAGTTTAATTTTAAAAATTATTTAATAAAAATTAATCGATTTATTTTAATATATAAGTATTTATTAATTTGTAAAAATTTACCGATTAATTAAGAAAAAGATCGATTTTTAGCAACAAGAGTTATTAAGGCAAGTAGAATTGGAAAGTTAAAAACGAATAAAAAATTAAACGGTTTAAGATTTTTATGATTTAACAAGCTAAATCGGAATAAATTTTTCTATATTTGGTATATATTGTATGCAGTACATATAAAAGAATATAACGTTAATAAGATTTACAACACATCTAAATTTTTTAAATAATATTTGAAGTAACTACTTTGAATAATATTAAATCTTATATTAAAATTTGATCAGCTTAGTATTAGAATTTGATTATTGGATATCATATTTTAAATTGTCAAAATTTTTATGGTTTATTCAATTTAATATCTAAATTTTAAAATTTTGATTTAGGTGCTAATTTTTTTATAATCTCAATAATCCAATATAAAGAGTTACTTTTGCTTATTTGGTCAACTAGTCTTTTTTTTTTGGGACGAAGGAAACCGTTGTTGCTATCTTTTAAATGCGTACTTAATAAACTTCCAGATTGACATAATAATCTACAAATTACATTAATTAGATACTCTGTAATAAGCAAGTCCTGTACAACAAACTTAATTGAAAAAGTATAAGTACGAAAATTTGAACACAAGACTTTTAAACCCTCTACTTTACCAATTTGACCACCACTAAAAGATTAACTAGTCATTTATATCTACTAAAATATTATCTTATGACTTCCCTTTTTTTTTTTAGCTAAACCCATAAAATATAAATTAAAATTATAAAAGATTAATTAATTAGCTAAAAAAAATTAAATTTGGATATTAGTCATTGGAGGTTTCAAAATATCTAATCTCTTTGATAAATTTTAATGTTACACGTGTACGTTAATAATTGGTAAGAGAACAGTAATTGTGGGACCAGTCAACTTTGACGCGTATTTCATTTTCCACGATAAGAATGGCAAAAACCCGTAGAGAAGAATTGTCCGACGCTGTCTGTTTGCTTCGTTGTACATATAAACCGAAAATTAAAATACTCTCGTTGGGGCCTGAGTTTGCGACTAAGCTACATCTCGCCATCATCGGGAGAGAATGGGTCACGGAAGTTCTAGAGAAGCTCCAGAAGAAGAAGAAGCTCAACTCGGGAACCAAAGCTCTCGCCTCTTACAAGTGAGGCAGAAGCTCCGTAACTACCGCGATCGCCATCATCTCCGCCGCTCATCCCGTAGCGGCGCGTCAACTTGTCATCACAAACTCCTCTCCTCAGCTGATGATTTCGCCGGAATCGCTCTCCTTACTCTCATCTCTGTATGTTTTGACTGCAGTAGTAATGAACTGCGTTTTTCTTTTGTTTTTGCAAGGTGTATTAGTATGCTGAGAGTTATTTGATTTCTGTTGGTTTCAGGCGGAGATGAGATTTAAGGACAAGTGGCTTGCTTGCGTTTCTTTTGGGGAGCAGACCTTTCGTACTGACGTCTCCGATCAGTTAAGCTAATTTCCCTTTATCTTCTTTTACTTTTACGACGATTTTTCTTTTGGTTGTTGACATGTTTCTTTTCATTTGTTTATGAAATTTAATACCAAAAAAGCATTGTGTTCGGAAAGAAAAAACGAAAAAATCTGTACCACACACTGTTACATATTGCCTGTAACATAGTGAGTGGTCAGTGTTGGCCCCACATTTACGACACTGGTGGTAGTGGCAGGGTATGATGATCATATATGGGTAACCACTTATCGATAATGTAGACAAATGTTTTATGTGAAACAGTGAAAGGCACTATGTAAAGTGGAGTTGTTTTTAGTTAGTGGAAATTAGAAAACCATCCTGACAAACTTTCTCGTGCGTGAAAATGAAGCGAAAAGAAAAAGAAGATAAAGCACCACTAAAAATGGGTCTAGACCAAACTAGAAACTGGGACATAAAGCTAATGCAAAAAGCTTTAAAAAATGACATTTCATCAATGGTAGAATAATTGAAAAAGTAGTTATAGTAGTCTTAAGAATATATGGAATAAAAGGTGCATTTATGGACAGTGCTACCCGTAATAGGAGAGTTTCGAGCTTGTACGGATGAATTTATAGTTGCGAAACTTGCTTCCCACACAAAACAACCAACAGTTTAAGTTCTTTCAATTGCGGTTGAGACATTCTATTGGTCTATAGAAATAATACTCTTTAGGATGCTTTTTCTCTCATCATAAGATTGCACTATATATAATTCCCCTCCCATAATTTATATGGACCATTTAATTATATGTAGGACCTTTTTTTTTTCCTAGTTCAAATGCATCAGACGTGCCTGGATCAATATTAAGCTGCTCATTGATTCGTCATGTAATAGAATTAACTCTACTAAAACTTTGGCGATCGTTTAGCTCATTCTTCCAAAAGATCTGACCCAGTGTTTCCATCTTTGAATGACAAAATGTAAGCACATTCTAATCATCCCCTTTCATGATCTAGTTGATCATTCCCCATTTTGTTGAACTTTGTGACTTAACAGACCAGCATAACTGTTTCTTGTGATAAATCCATTCCCATGTTCCATAAGTCTGCTTGTTTATGTGAAAAGTTGAGACTAAGGCTGTTCATTCTACATGCCCGCTCTCCTCCTGATTTTCCTAAATATTTTTGTGACTTCTCAATTATTCGACAATAATGACCTCGTTGGCAAACATCACCATACTTGTAAGAAGATGGAATCCTTTAGTTACTACTACTGACCCTTTCTCTATTACCAAAGAGGCCTCTAGGTTTAAGCAAAATCCATCAACATGGCACTTCCAAAAAGATTATTATCCTCCAATAATGCAACATCCATGGATTTAATTTGAATTCGGATTTCTCTGGTGATGATGAAGTGCAGAGGCTCTATGATCATGACATAATTGTCTGAAATTAATTTTGTCTTATGGCCAGTGCATTTAGACTCATAATTGAAATACATTATGTCACATCCTAATCCTTTTTTGATATTATGCACTGCTGTCGATCTCAACTGGAGAAATGTTGATTTCATTTTCATTGTGCTGCAGAACAGACAAACCTATTTGGAATTCGGTGAGTACTTTGAATGATGATTAGTTGCTGAAATTATTTATTTACGTTTCGTTAAGTGAATATTTTGCTTATTAACTAAATTTTTGAATGAAATAGACATGCTATCATTTCAGAATCTTTAGTGGTTTCCTGTTGCTGGCCATTGTAGATATATATTATATTGTCTTAAGACTAAGTAATATATACCAAATATCCTACAACTCTGATATTTTTTTTTTAATTTCCATGTTTGTTCTAGTTTCAGCTGTTTCAAACTTGATATTTAATTTAGCACCTGTTTTTAGTGTCTCAATTAACAATTAATAGTAATATGATCACTTCTGCCTATCTGCACATGTCGTTCTATGGTGATGTTCAGCTTATATGTTATTTAGATTACTTGATTGTATCTATTAATGCTGAAATCTCAACAATTAATAGTAATATGATCACTTCTGCCTATCTGCAAATATCGTTCTATAGTGATGATCAGCTTATATGTTATTTAGATTACTTGATTGTATCTATTAATGCTGAAATCTCTTGCAGGAAAAGAAACTTCTTTTGGAAAGAAATGGGCCTCATGTTGCTAGGATCTCTGTGGTTGAGGTGAACTATAAGTCTAATACCATGCTATGAAATTCACCCCTTATTCTTTTGTGGAGTCCATTTTGACTCAATCTAAAGTTTTATTTTTAGATCCTACGTAACCTACTTTAATTTTGGGTCTCTGCCCTAGCTCATAAATAAGTTTTTTATACAAAAGGTTTACTGTGGTTTTACATACCTGCTAAAGACTTCTATGCTTTTTCTGGAGCAAATATCCTTATCATTGGAGTCACTTGGCATTTTTTTTGATTGCATGTTTGCTGCAGTTTTACATACCTGCTAAAGACTCCTTTGCTTTTTTTGGAGCAAATATCCTTATTGCTGGAGTCACTTAGCATTTTTTTATCGTATTACTTGCCCTGAAGTGGCCTTATTGCTAATCAATATTGTTTGCACTCACTAAGAAAATACTGTTATAGTTGTGCACTAGTAAGTATCTGAAAGGCTAAATTATTGGTCATAGAAACAGTGACAAGTTAATAGTTATTTTCTTTGACCATTTTGACTGATACATATCACCAATTCCAGTGCCTGGTTTGTGTAGAAACACATTTCTGATCAAATAAACTGTTTCCTGATCCTCGACCAGGAAGGCGTACACGAGTCTAGATGGAAAATAAATCAAGCTCAGTTTTTTGAAAAAAGAATTGTTGGCAAGAAATAATATGAGCAAAGAAATTGCTACCAGGCTCCTAGGGTAGGCTCTTAGGCAAAGGGAATGAGGCTTGTAACTCAACTCTGAAACCATGTTATAATGTGTGAAGTGAGAAAGAGTAAAGCAATAGAGAGTAACTTGGCACGGATTTGGCTGTAAAAGCTTACATCCATAGTGTACAGCCAAATAGGATTACATCATTCCCATTATCGTGTGGACTAATTGCAGTTTAAAAAAGCAATACATGAAATTAAAGGAGCATTGGAGTCTATATCTACAACAACTAAAAAGGGCTACATCTTTTTCTTTAATATAAAGGCCCAAGGAATAATTTCCACTTTAGAAGCAAAGTTCTAAAAATATCCTAAAATGAGTTTTAGCTCTTAGTTAAAGTAAATTGATTGAACTATTATGATGTCACCTAACTTGTTTACTTTTACAACTAGCAACAAAATTTGAGTTTTGTTTTCATTGCATTGATGAATCATGTTTAACTATTCAGTCTTGCTACTATTTTTATTTATTTATTGCTTTAGTTATTCTTTAGTTGTATCTTAATTTGTATCTCATGCAGACAAATAGAATATCAAAGAACAACCTAGTAGGCTTTTGTGAGGTTGATTTACTTGAATTTCTAACACGGGTAAGTGACCTAATTTTTGACTTACTTCTTCATTTCAGTTGCCATATGTGTGTTGCATACATGACTTATGTTGGGTCTTAAACACTTTGGATACCACAAATGACTGAAAATTTGATAAATTTTTAATGAAATATATGGGAAAAAGTCATCTCATATAGAGATTGCATGATTCTAAAGTCAACAAAATAAGTTCCTTGCATTTTTTAAACTTCTGTCATTGCTTGAGGATTATACACCACCAGGAGAGTGGCTGCAGAAAAAATTAGTCTATTATACATGAAGGCCATTGTTGCACAATTTACTGACATTAGAAAATAATGTGCTTTTAGGAAAAGTTTTTACATTTGCTTTTACGGCCACAGACATGCATTTCTGACATGCAAATCATAAATTTGGCCTATCATATATTTTTTTTAAGGTGACAATTTATTGCATTTATTTTCCGAAACTAGTTATATACTTGCGATGACATAATATTTACATGTAAACTTAATACTTTTCATGATTGTTTGGGGACTGGTTGGTCAGTATTTTGGGACTGTTGGAAAGCTTTTGAATATAGCAATTTGTAGTAAAACATTTTTAGTATGAAATTAGATACAATTTAAAGTGCCTTTTTTGCAAATTGTGCAAATACTTCTTTTGGTTGATACGCTGTATGTGTTTTTTTGTTATTTCTTTCTGAATCAAAGAAATATAAATTAGTAGTTTGGCTTGTATGTGACTTCAAGAATTTTCTATTCGTCTATTCTTTACTTGCTTAAATTTCTCAGTTGGCAGTAGTTTACATTTACTTTGGAAGTTGGGAATAAGGAAGGTGTCTCAATTGGCAACTTTTCGGTGCATACGTTTCACCATCCATAATATCATACAATGTTTTTACGTATATAAGATTTCTAACATCTCTCCCCTGACATATAGATTTCTCTCATGTAACTCCATGATCTTTTGTGCCTTGTTCTCTTCTTTCTAACTACAATCTGTGTATCTTCGACTCTTTGTTTGAATATAATCAAACTGATTCAGTTTACATGGTATTATTAATTTCTTTTTCTCGGGTTCTTTTAATATATTCCCTGATTTGTCCTCGTGAAATATTATAATTTTTTCAGGATGCAGAATCCGACAGTGAAGTTTTTGAACTTCTTGATCCTTCTTCACCTGTTTCAACTGTTGGAAAAATTCGTCTTTCATGTTCCATTGAGGTGAGCAATGTGGAACTAGTGTTTTTACAATGTGCTGAAGGCTGTTGTAATCAGCTTTACTGTAAACATTGACAGGATCCAATCGAAACCGAAAAAAGTTTTGCAAGACGTATATTATCCGTTGTGGTACGCCCTGCAAATTCTCTGCATTATGATCGCAATGTTTTATTTATGTCATGGTAGTGATGAACATATTGCCAACTGTTATGCTATGTGAGTGAATAAAAAGTGTCTAGTTGATTACTGTTTGAACAAATAGGTGAAAGGAAATAATTCTTCTTGTTGATTTACTCAGAATACAGATTTACAATATATAGGCTCAAACTACCTTAATTCTAGGAAGTAAAGAAAAGGAAAGATTGAGGGAATTATTCCTAACCTACTACAGCTAATCAATCAGAAACAAGTTAGGAAATTTACAATAATTACAGTTAAACAATAAATGCTAATTACTCCACCGTAATTCTTTCCAACGCTGTTATCAGCGGCAACATCTTCTGGAGTCCAAATCATTTGTTTCAAAATCATATAATCATTTTTAACTTCTTACATGTTACAATGAATGAACATTTTATTATTTTATTTATTCGTCTCGATAGTCAGCAAATCTCATCTCCATTGATGACATGGAACTTAATGACATCATTTTAATAATTAGAAATCGGTGATTTGAGAAAATAGTTCACTTTTTCCGAGTGATGCCTTTTCAGGTCTCCCTTTCTTTAAACTATTCTTAGTTAGATTTCTCGAATATCTCGAGCATTAACTGATCCCTTGATATTTTTGTTATAATCAATGAAAAATAAACTGAGTTCCCTCTTGCTTTAATTTAACTGGTGCCACCTTTAAAATAGTTTCGGCAACAGATGTTTTACGTGAGTTGTGAAAACACAACAGATGGTACTACGATTCATCTTGGTCAGAGGATGTACTTGTTGGTAGTTCAGATCTATTATCTTTAGTTTTAATAACGTAGATTAGAAGGTTTATTACTCTATTGTCATCCAATAATCATTAATGGAATAGGTTTTGTTCCCAATTATTTAGTTTCTTTTGCAGGATTTGTCTTGTTTGTCCATAGGTATTTCTTTGGATACAGTGAAAGTCAGTGGGCTAGGTATTATGAGAAATGCATCGTTGATTCAAAATCTAATAATTCAAATGGTTGTTTCTGCCCTCAGTCTTTTGTAGATGAAAAAGCTTATATGCTATAAAAGCGAATCACTATTATTGATAATCAAGACTTTCATGAATCACTGCCTAGTGGCCTGACTATTCTAACAACCCTAGTTCTGATAGTTGAAAAATATGGAATGAAAGGAAAGTATGATGAAAGTAAGTCTTCATTTTCTTTTACTTGGTGAACATTTAAAGATTTTGAGGCTCTAAATGATTTGGAATATCGTGGTGTCCAGGTGCTATGTGGTTTATGATTAAATCTTTTACACATGTTGAGTCCAAATTTCTTTGTTTTATCTAAATGCTTGTTCATTTTTATTCACACATAGTCCAGTATGGACATTAAACTAGCGTTTGGTGTTCACTATTCATTTGCAACTGATTTCAGAGGTTTAATCGCTCAAGCTTTCAGTTCATGACCAAATTCATGCCTCTATTTTGGAATCTCTGGAGCATATGCTTCAAACACTTTTATAAAACCATACTTGTTTTAATGGAATGGTAACTTTTGTTTCTCTAGATCAGCTGCATTGTGGTTCGTGAGTCAAAAGTTTACCCTTTTGAAACCAGGGATTTGGTTTTCTCACATATGCATTCTGTAATATGTTTCTTCTTATGGACAATTACCTATCAAATCACTGAGTCCTACATTGCACACAGGACTGCAATGGAGATGGTCAACTATCATTTTCTGAGTTCTCCAGTTTAGTTCAGGCTTTTGGCAACCAAGTGGCAACCAACAAGGTTTAGCAATACTTTTGCTTACATATAAAACCTGTGCTTATCAGCGCATTATTGCGTAGTAGACAATTGCAGATCTTTGGAGGACAAACATATTTTGTGTTTTGGGTTCTTAACGTGAAAACACGATACTGAAGTGATATTTTCATATGGTAATTGGAAAACTGTTAAAGCCAATGAATTTTTTGAATTATAATTTACTTCTAAACGTGTTCTTATGAAATAATTGGGTTTTCATATAAAAAGTTGAATATCCAAATTTTACATCTTTTGATTTCTATTTATAATGGTGCACAATTGAATTATAATTGCTTCCTTTTGAACTTGCAAATTAGAAAGAGGAGCTATTCAAAGCCGCTGACAAGAATGGGGATGGTGTTGTGAGCCTCGATGAGTTGGCTGAGCTTCTTGCATTTGAACAAGAGAAGTAAAAACTTTACAACTTAGATGAAAAAGCTTGAGTTGTGCATGTCTTATATTATGCTCTTGTTTAGATCTTGGGAGTCCTTATCATTTGTTTTTTTTATCAATTTGACATCGTTAGAATGTGTTTTTTGGGTATGAAATATGCAAATTTGAGATATCTAAAGATATAATGATCTCGAATTTGCATATCCATGCCCAAAACACACATTTATAATAAGTTGTTAGAGAATTAGTATTAATTAGATTGATCGTTATACCATATTTGTATTTCTCTGTACAATGTTAAACATAATGGTAATCTATATTTCTCGTTTGTCTACATATAATAATATTTGCATGGCAGATGCGGTAAAACAACCAAGTCTACTTAATCATAAAAGTGTCAATATAAATTTACTATGTTGCAATGCCAGAAATATCACTATGGTGTCTTTTCTACAGCGAGCCTCTTTTGAATTGCTGCCCTGTTTGTGGTGAGGGTCTGGAAGTTTCTGACAAGTTGAACACTGTGATCCATTTGAGCCTCTGTTTTGATGAAGGAACTGGAAACCAAATAATGACTGGAGGATTTCTGACTGATAAGCAAGCTTCATATGGGTGAGAGAATTATCAAGTTACATTTTATATATTTTGCTGTTGTAGTTCGTTTGTTCAAGTAATTTCTATTTTCATGGATCTTGGTTCAATTCTATGTTATGATCATTTATTGGCAGGTGGATGTTTAAACTTAGTGAATGGGCCCATTTTGCCTCTTATGATGTTGGTTTGCGCTCCGGGTCATATGCATCCCATATTCTGGTATGCTTTATTTCTATCCTTTCTTCTGTGTATTTTTCCAAAAAATATTCCGTACATTATTCGTGGAGAACATTTACGTAAAGCACTTCACTTTGGTTTTGTAAACTTGTTGTTTCCAATGGTTTCCGCCCACTGCCTTTAGTCACTTAACTTTTTTATGTAAGAAGTTGTTACTTTTGGCTCCTCATTCGCATTGTCCAAAATTTGGCCTTTTGTATTCCACTTATTATTGTGCTCAATGGGTTCTCAAATTGCTAGCAAATATTGAAGCCAAATTTCAAAGTACACTAAAATGCATTAGTTCAAGATTTGCTCCATTTCCTACCAAATTTTATCCTTCTAATGGCTATATTTTTGTTGTATGCAATGAGATAGAAATGATATAAGTTGAGGACAAGTAGATGAAAGAATATGGATCATGCGGTCATTGTGCTATTTTTAGTTTTGAAGATTTTTCAGGATATCACATCACATTAAGTAGGCATGTGCTGTGATGAGATTCTAATGGACTAGGATTAATCGTGTAGCTGGGGTAGTAACTAACTGTGGAAATTGAAACTCTCCAATGACTGCGGTTGTTTAATCTTTTACATGCCACTTAAGATGCTGATGCCCATTGCATAGCATGTCATTGCATTTAGAATGACTTCCCATACCTGTGGTTTCTTAGCTTTCACCTTATTGCGCTAGGTATTTGATCGAAGGACAAAGAGGTTAGTGGAGGAGCTAATTGACGGAAAGATTGTTTTGTCAATGAGAGCAATTTACCAGTCAAAGGTAGGACTGCGCCTCATGGATAAAGGTATCAATCA
>JAOSBN010000178.1:1699833-1709970 GCA_027563595.1 Erythroxylum suave | reverse complement strand
GTAAAGTCATGGTAGGAATAGAATGTTATTCCCTCTTTCTCTTTATTTTCGTTTTTGTCTCGTAGTTTATATGGTAAAGATTAATGGAAGAAAATTGAAGGTTGAAAATTGATCTCTTTTCTTTCATCAGAAGATTGATCTGATGGGCAGAGTGGTCCATTATTGACATGTTTAATGGTATAAAAGTCTTTTAGTCACTCATGAAAACGAGTGCTTGTCTTTGAAAGCCAAAAGAATATTAATTACGGATGCTTTTGACGCGAATCTGACGTTGCAATTTGCAAGTAGATGATGTTGTAGGCCATTTTAGGGGAATCCCAAGATTGGCAACTATAATGGGCATAATAGTAGAAGAGATTGGCAACTATTATGGGTATAATAGTAGAAGAGGATAGGAATAAGTATGAAAAACAAAATAAAAATGTTTGGTTTGTAACTTGGGTATCTGTATTAATATTAATAATGTTGTTTAGTTTGAGAAAAGTTTAATATTTGAGAGGTGTATTTGCTCGAATGATTCTCGGCTACACAGAGTTGAGACATGTGAATTGTATTTATAGAGTTTACAATTTGTACAAGAGGTGAGAGAGAGAGCACTAACAGACAAAGGTTGTTATACAGTTTTGTACAAAAAATATTTTTTTTTACAAAAGTGCGAGTATTCGTGATTTGCCTGTGATCTAACGTCCTCCATGCTATTCGTGATTTGTCTGTGATCTGACGTTTTTCATGCTAGTGTCTTTTACAGGTATGTGATTTGATGTTTTCATGCTAGTGTCTTTTACAGCTGTATTTCGTTGGGTTCATATGAGTTATTTCCTTAACATCCCCTCTCAAACTAGGCAGTGTTTTCTTGTCTTCTAAACACGTCAAGTTTGCTTCGTAAATTGCAAAATTGTGAACCAACCGTAGCTTTTGTTAAGCAATCTGCAATCTGTTCTTGAGATGGAATGTATCTGACTTCCAGCCTTCTTTCAAGAACTTTGTCTCTGATAAAATGAATATCCACTTCGATGTGCTTGGTTCTTGTGTGGAAAATAGGATTACTCGCTAATTGCCCTACACTCACATTGTCACACCACGCTACAGGGATTCCATCTATAGGGATCGATAGTTCCTTAAGGAGGGACTCAATCCAAGATATTTCACAGGCCACCTGCGCTAAGGCCCTATATTCAGCTTCGGTGTGCTAGATCGTGCTACTACAGGTTGTTTCCTTGAACTCCAAGACACTAAGGTTGAGTCAAGATAGACACAGTAACCACCAGTAGACCTTCTATCATCCTTGCTACAGGCCCAGTCAGCATTAGAAAATCCTGTAATTGTATAATTGTTGCATGGTTGTATGTTCAGACCATAATCTTTGGTTCCTTTAAGGTATCTCAGCACACGCTTAGCTCCTTGCATGTGTTTATCAGTAGGATTTTGCAAGAATTGGCTCAGCTTGTTCACAATGTAAGAGATGTCAAGTCTGGTATGCGTGACGTACTGCAATGCTCCTATTATTCGCCTGTAGTCTGTTGCATTTTTGAGTAGTTCACCTCCATCTTTTACTAGATTTGAATTGAGCATACCAGTTTTCAAAATCCTGACTAACTTTTGTTCGGACTTCATCTGTTTCTTCTGTCGTTGTTTCAATGAACTCTGGGGGACATGGTTTTGCACCAGTGAGATAGCCTTCGAGTCTATTTCCCCTTACCATAGGTAGAATCATGTTTTTCCAGAGAAGAAAATTATCATGGTTCAACTTAACCATGTTGAACGTTCCCATAGGGCTGCCTGTTATGTTTAGAGGCTTCGGTGCCATCGCTGGGTTTCCTCCGTTGTTGTCATTTCCTGAAACTGCTGAGCTTTCTCCATTGTGAGCCATGAGTGAGCTCTGATGCCAAGAAAAATTTAATATTTGAGAGGTGTATTTGCTTGAATGATTCTCGGCTACACAGAGCTGAGACATGTGAATTGTATTTATAGAGTTTACAATTTGTACAAGAGGTGAGAGAGAGAACACTAACAGATAAAGGTTGTTATACGGTTTTGTACAAAAAATATTCTTTTTTACAGAAGTGCAATTATTCGTGATTTGCTACGTCCTCCATGCTATTCGTGATTTATCTGTGATCTGTCGTTTTCATGCTAGTATCTTTTACAAGTCTGTGATTTGACGTTTTCATGCTAGTGTCTTTTACAGCTGTATTTCGTTGGGTTCATATGAGTTATTTCCTTAACACAATTTTCGTGAAATTACAAGCATTAAGATTTCTTTTTTTCTAGGATATATATATATATATATTATATAGGTTTACCCATACCAACAAAAAGCCTAATGATCATCATAGATCATGATGAACTATGACATTTGATCTATGTCATATCTGGTAATGTGGACTAATTGCAACATTAATACCGGTTAATTGTTTCTAATCTGCGCAGTTTTTTATTTAGTCGTCCCCTTATGTGTACTGCGTCATATTTGCAAGTTAATTCTACTGTTGTCAATAGTACGTATTGAAATGTTTTCATACAGAATAAGCGAGTTGTATCGATTATTTCTACCCAAGAGACTTTGGAAAGGTTTATCACTGGAACAAAATATTATAACTGCAATAGCTTATTGCCGTGAATATAATGGGGCGTTACGTTTTTGCTGTTTCGGTTCTTGGAGTTCTCACGTGAATCAACAGTTTGGTTCTCAATATGCTATCGCTATTGTTACGTGGCAAAACGAAAATATGGCTCAAACGCTTAAGCTGGAAAGTTAAATTGTCCATATACATAATAAAAGGAAGATAAGACGAGACTTAATTGGCAAGCAATAATTTTCACGCATAGCACGTGACACTCACGTTCGTTTCCACCGCAATCCTATGGAATTAACACAACACACCTAACACACCTACTCCTCCTAACCCTCACAAATGGGCGGGTGGACCCCACTTCCTGCACTTGCAAATGCCTAAGTAGAACATGCACGTGGGTCCCGCTTAAATAAAAACACAAAAAATCAAAACGCTCCTCCATCTTTGTGTGGACCTATTCTATTTCTATTATCACACCACTTTTTTCCAACTTTTATCAATTTTAATTTTAATTAAGAAACTAGAGTTCAGAGTTTAATTTTAATTTTAAACTGTACTTTCCGACATGGAGGTGTCTTATTGGTTGATTGACGTTGAGGTGTCTTATTTTACCGCAAGATAGATAATTGTTTAGTAATTCTCAGAATTAAATAACTTAATTTCGAAATATGCACACTATGTAAGGTTACTATTCAAGGACCTGCTAGCAAACAAACAGCACTAGATCACTTGAGACATTAGTGTCCGTTGGAATGCAATTGGGAATTGCTACCAAGAAAAAAGGCTGAAGATATTTACTGGACCTTAAACAGTGCTTGAAACTTAAAATGTAAATCAATTTCCCGTCTGTGTGAATAGGTAAGCCGAAATTCAAACTAATTGAGTTTCACGGGCTAATGTTACAAGCAACGTGAAATCCGAAGTTTACCTGATGAGAGAATGCATATGCTAAAGCCCTTTCTCCTCTCGGAGAAGCTTCTTGCCTCGATCTGCTTTCAACCTGTTATCTCCAATCTATTGCATAAACAAAGGCAGAAAATTCATCTTCTTTTTTGACATAAAGTGGAGTGACCCCCCACTTTTTGACTCCGCTGCTAAACTTTAAAAAAGCTACATCTTCTTCCCACTCACCTTGTCCCCACTAATGAACGCTGCCTCTTCCCATTCACCTTTTCCCCACTAATGAACGCTAACATATGCTCTTTACCTTTCAGGAAGGTTTGTCGAAGCTTCACAATAACTTAAAAAAGCGTTACGAAAGACCGCTTCAAGTCAATGGATTGCCTTCAATAATGCATATAAGCTAGCGAATGGCCATTTTCTATCATTAGATAGCTTCCAACCCTCTTCGTTCTAGATAGCTTCCAACCCTCTTCCTTCAAAAATAATGGCTTCTTCTTCTTCTTTGGCCTGTCACCCATCGAAGTACGACGTCTTCTTGAACTTCAGGGGTGAGGACACTCGTCGCAATTTCACCAGCCATCTCTACGCTGCTTTGCTCCAAAAGGGTGTCCAAACCTTCTTTGATGACGACGATCTAGAAAGAGGAGATGAAATTGTTCGGTCACTTCCCCGAGCAATCCAAATTTCCACTGTTGCTGTCCTTGTTTTCTCAAAGAACTATGTGTATTCCAGTTGGTGTCTTGATGAGCTTGCGGAGATCATCATATGTCACCGTTCCTGTAGGCAGATTGTCATACCTATCTTTTACGAGATAGATCCATCGCATTTAAGAAAATTATCAGATGATGTTGCAGCAGCTTTTGTTCAACACGAGAAAAATCCCGAGAAGGCACACAAGATTCCAAAGTGGAAGGATGCCTTGACCACAGCTGCCGGTCTAAGTGGGTTTGATTCTAAGAACTTCAGGTATGTTTTAGGTTTTATGATCGATCCAAGGGTTCTTTTGCTTTTCATTCATCTAAATTGTGTTTCATAATTTACAGGAATGATCTCACACTTATTGACAAAATCATTGAAGACATTTTAGAAAAACTGAACCAATCCATGGCATGTGTTGATTTTGAGTACTTAGTTGGAATGAACTCGCGCATCAAGGAAGTAAACCGAGTATTTACTATTGACCCATTGAAGGTTAATATTTTAGGAATTTGTGGGATGGGCGGTATTGGTAAAACTATTACTGCTGAAGCAATATATCGTGAGATGTTTGGTCAATTTCAAGGTTATTACTTTGTACACAACGTGAGAGAAAAGTCAGAAATTGGTGGTATCGAGAAAGTACAAAAAAAGCTCATTTCAAACGTATTGGGTAAAAAAAAATCAGTACAATACAAATTTAGTGCCAATGATGGATCATTTCTTAGAAAAACACTTGGTCGCAAGAAGATATTAATTGTTCTTGATGATGTTGACGATCCAATGCAATTAGAATCTTTGATTGGAAATCCATGTTGGTTCGGTTCAGGAAGTGTGATTCTCATTACTAGTAGAGATAAGCAAATATTTAAATGGATGGTTGATTCTACATATGAAGTTAGACCATTAAATTTTGATGAATCACTCCAACTTTTCTGTAAGTATGCCTTCAAGGGAAATCATCCAAAAGAGGACTATGTGTTCTTGTCAAACTCAATTGTGGATTATGCACAAGGCCATCCTCTGGCTTTGAAGGTTTTAGGTTCTAGCCTATTCGGGAGAAAGCAAAATGAGTGGGAAAGTGCATTGAACCAATTGTCAAAAGTTTTGAATAAGAATATTCTAGACGTGCTTCAAATTAGTTACAAAACCTTAAATAGAGCAGAGAAGGAAGTCTTTCTTGACATTGCATGTTTCTTCAAATCTGCAAGGATGGACGTTGTGAAGAAAGTACTTAAAAGTTATGATATCGATGCTGATATTATAATTAGTGTTCTCAAAGACAAAGGCCTCGTAGATACTTCCGAATCTGATAAATTAAAAATGCATGATTTGTTGCAAAAAATGGGACAAGAAATCGCTCGTACAGAAGTTGAATGTCCCAATCTACGTAGTAGATTATGGGATCCTGATGATATTTATGAAGTATTTGTAAATAATAAGGTAATTTTACTTTCTATTATTAATAGTCTTTTATAATTTTTCATAGAAATTATTTATTGTCGTAACAACTTACGTATATGTTTTGAATGTCTTTTGTTAGGATGCTGAAGCTGTGAAAAGTATCATTTTAGACTTATCTAAAATGAAGAAGATGAATCTAAATCCACAAGTGTTTAAGAAGATGCCTTATCTTAAATATCTTTGTTTTTATGGAGAAAGTAATTTATTTCTTCCTAAAGGTCTTGATTATCTTCCTAATACGTTAAGGTACTTTAGGTGGGATAATTATCCATTAAAATCTCTTCCACCTAATTTCAAACCCGAGAATCTTGTGATGCTTAAATTATTCAACAGCAACATCAAACAGTTCGGGAACGGAGCTAAGGTATGAAATTATATATTAATTAATAATTTAATTTACTATAATAAAATTTAAACAGTATTTAATTGGATTAATTACTCTTTTGTTATTTTTGTTAATTGCAGAAAAATTCGACGGTGTCTCCGGATATACGCGGAATTAGGAGTATAACTGTTAAGAGTTTGTGGAGACTTGTCAGTTTGACGTCCCTAAGTGAGCAATCAGTCTGTTGCTTTCGGTATTCACTTTGTACAACATGTGCACATAGTTTGGCTTCTAATCGCATTCTATGTTTGTATTTGCAGTTTGGGTACTTCTCACTTGGTGGGAGTTCTCATTTGCGTTTTTCGGAAGGTTGGTTCTGCAAAACTCATTTTCAGTGCTTTGTATGTTTTATTTTTGAATCTTAAATTCTCCACAAATTTTCATAAATAATGACTTAATTTCGAAATATGCACACTATACAAAGACGCTATTCAAATTGACGAGGACCTGCTAGAAAACTATGCCAGATCACTTGAGGCCTTAGTATCTGTTGCAATGCAATTGGAGATTGCCACCAAGAAAAATAGCCGAAGTTGATTTACTGGACCTCGAACAGTGTTATAAACTCCAGAGACGTCATCGCCAAGTTTACCGCTTCACACGAGAGAGCGGGAAACGAGTCCATCCCTTGAATGGGCAGCTCGTTATCATCAGTAATAGCAGAACCCAGTACTATGGATGCTACTGTAGAGCTCCCATGGGTCTTAGCGCCGCTTGTTTCTTTTGTCTCTCCGTTAGTTTGAGTCACTTAGGTTAAAGGAGAGGTCACCTCTCCTGTTCCCTTGCACCGTATTCACTCTCTATTGTCAGATTCGTTGTCAACAGTTGCTCCACCTTACCCCGCTTTGCCTCCTTTCGTAAGATCCTCTTTGCCTCTTAGGTCTCCACTTGCGCTGCTCCAAATGGGTCTCTTTGCCTCTTACATCTGGGTCATCCTTGCAAATCTCCTCCCAGATCTGGGTCGTCAACTCTCTCTTTCTCTTTCGCTAGTCGTGTGGACTTCCAAGACCGCTTCAGACTCTAGATAGAGCAGAGACGATGTGCTTTTGACAAATTACATTTTTGTAGCTGATACCTATTTTCTTTTCTACTATAGCAAGAATCAAACTCGGTGCTTTTAAATTCTGATAATCATCATATAGGAAAAATCAAGGTTATTTTTCCTTAGCATTATCATTGCTTTGAAGAAGATCTGATTATGAAGATGAGATTTAAATTGGATGGTTAGCACACAATTACAATCCCTCCTGTTATGTGTTTGGTTGTGAAAATATGACAGGAGAGTTGCAAGTTTATTTGCTAGTTGGGTTGGTGTTTTGTTCATTTTGTGCATTTCCCTCTACATTTCAACAATTAGCACCAACTTTCTTTACCATGCACACGTCACTCTGTTTTTAACCAAATTAGTATTTTGACATGTTCATATCATCTTGGTTTACAGGTGGCGTTCGTTGCCATCGGAGCAACTATGGTTGGCAACATAACATTCTTGAGGAAAGAAGGTGACCATGTCAAGAAGGGAGATGAGGTAGAGCAATCTGTTAGTTTTGGTATTAACTTGTACATCATGCGCACACAGTTCGGCTTCTAATCGCCTTCTATGTTGTGTTGCAGTTTTGCTACTTCTCATTTGGTGGAAGCACGGTCATTTGCGTTTTTAAAACGGTTTGTTCTTTACAACACATTTTCCAATCAATCGGTGTTTTCCATCATTAGTTCATTACGACGAAATGAGAAAATTAGTTTCGTATGCAATCCAATAAGTTTAACTTACACTGAAAATCTTAGTTGAGTTTGTAATTTTTAATTTTTAATTAGTTTAGTAAATTTTGATGTTAAAAATAATTATCTTATTAACTAATTGATCAATTTTTATAAACTAATCAGATTTTATAAATCAAAATAAACTAATTAATTTTAATTTAATAGTTTTTTTAATTAAACTTTAAATTCTTCGATAAGAATATTTTTTAAATCATTTTTAAAATTCCTCAATTTTATTTAATCTTTAATCGAGTTTATGATATTCTAATACTGATTGAGTATTTTAAACTTTAAGTTTAAATTTCGGTCTGATTTTGAAAATATTGTTTATATGTTGTATTTTTATTTTAGAAAAAGCTCTTAATATTATGTAAATTTTATTATTTAATTCTTAAACATAAAAAGATTAGGGGTCGAAATGTAGTCTCTCTTATTTGACCACAAGCTAGATAGATAATTGTTCAGTGATTCCCAGAATCAAATAACTTAATTTCGAAATATGCACACTATGCAAGGCGTTATTCAAATTTAATAAAACGGGATATATTTTTATCATATTTTATTAAATCTCATTTACATATTGAAATGCCCTAATGAAAATAAGTTATTTTGTTGCAATAACCAAAGTAATAAGAATTAGAAGTTTGTATTATTGAAATGCTATTAGACGTTTTATTATTTTAAGCCTATCGTCTAATAGCATACGTTACTAATTAACTATATTTAAAATTTTTAGATTTTATTAACACGTACTTATCATTTTTAAGAATTAATTTAATTTATTAAATATTTACTGAAATTTACAAATTTAGTTTATATATAGATAAAACATAATATTTTATATTTTGAGTAATATTACAAAATTAAAATGTAGTACAAATTGGGCCAAAGTAACCCATTTAAAACTTTATCAAACCGGACTTAAAGCTGAACTCCAACACAAATAAGTATATGAAATTTCACTTTCCTCGGGCTCTCATTTAAATTATAATTTTTAATATCATTTTGAAAGTAAAATCTTGTAAAGAGAGTTCGAAAGGCCATTCGAATCAACCCCCAAATCTTACAACCGTTAATTTTGATCCGGATCAAATCATAAGAGCAATCACTTTGTAAAATATTTAAAAAAATTGCGAACCTTTCCCTGATCCTCCCAAAATGAGAAGCCTTATATAGTCAAATTTGCCTTTTTGTCAAACCAAAGCAAACCGAAATTAATTTATTAAGCCTAGTACAAATTTATGTAAAATGGATGTTATCACACTACAACATGCTCTGTTCTATTATGCTTCTAGCAACAAAAAGGTAAGGGAAGAAAAAGTGAACAATGTGTACAAAATTTACAACACTTTCTCTGGCCTGTTCGTTCAAACACCTCAATTGGGAAAATCAATCAGCCAACCCCCTGTATTTCATCGTATGTGCCAGTTTCCTCATTGAATCAGTACCTAAAATTGTCAAGAAATGGATTGCAAATAAATTGGTCAACCTCTGCAACAAAATTCTGCTCTAGATAAAACTAATACATAACTGCATTAAAAATGTGGAAAGTGCATCTATCAATGCAATAATATAAACAAAATATGCAAGTAAAATTGGTGCGAACCAGGACCTTTCAAGATTAACAAGCTTTCCAACAAAATTAACACAGAAGATTATAACTAGTAGACCTATCAGGCATGTGCAAGCTGCAGATAAGGCAGAATCAAGATCGAATCCGTAACAAATACTCCGACCAACTGATATCAATTTTATTATAACAAATGGTTATAGCCCATCAGGACAAGTTATACACATTGATAAAACATAGTACAAAGAACATAACTATTAAGTTCCTTGCCATTGCTGTGAAGGAAATCACATATTCTTAACGAAAACTCATCAATCTAAGAACAAGATTTAGGGATTTTTCGGACAGAAGTGTGCATATGCATTCTGTGCATGTGCATTCTGTAATATGTTTCTTCTTATGGACAATTACCTATCAAGTCACTGAGTCCTACATTGCACACAGGATTGCAATGAAGATGGTCAACTATCATTTTCTGAGTTACCCAGTTTATAATAAGTTGCTAGAGAATTAGTATTAATTAGATTGATTGTTGTACCATATTTGTATTTCTCTGTAGAATGTTAAACATAATAGTAATCTATATTTCTCGTATTTCTACATATAATAATCTTTGCATGACACATGCGGTAAACACCCAAGTCTACTTAATCTTAAAAGTGTCAATATAAATTTACCATGTTGCAATGCCAGAAATATCACCATGGTGTCTTTTCTACAGCGAGCCTCTTTTGAATTGCTGCCCTGTTTGTGGTGAGGGTCTGGAAGTTTCTGACAAG
>JAOSBN010000178.1:1678023-1691587 GCA_027563595.1 Erythroxylum suave | reverse complement strand
ATCATAATAGTAGCCCAAGCTGCTGCTGTAATAGTACCTGAATGTATTGAAAAAGTTAAAATACATTAGGAAAGAACAATGATTTAAGAAAAAGGGCAATCATGATGACAACAATGATCGTGATCCGTAATGTTAAATAAGTAATATGCTTGGCGACTATTAATGATCCACAACTTGTTAACCCTCGTCACAAATTCAGACCAAGGTAATATCAGCTTGAGTAAAGTAACCAGCCCAATAAAGAAATGCTTATTCACACACAGTCGTATAGCCATCAAAGAAGCCAAATTTTAAGGAAGCATCATAACTTAAATATATAGCTGCAAAATATTAGTTTAACAGAACAAATTAGCCTGTAACAAAATCATGCATAATGTTATAAATCATGAACAGCACTAACTCCCTTTTTCATAAACTTAAGAAAGAACCAAGAGACAAGCTAACCATGCATGTTGTGCTTTACTTTCAATAAAATGTTTGGCAGAAGATAACATTATTGTTTAGAAAAAATCATGCTGAGTGTTCCCTAGAAACCAGCTAAAGAATACTGCAGAGTATCATCTTGTTTTACTACAGAAAATAACAGTATTGCTTAGAAAAAATCATGCTGAGTGTTCACTAGAAACCAGCTAAAGAATACTGCAGAGTATAATCTTGTTTTACTACAGAAGATAACAGTATTGCTTAGAAAAAATCATGCTGAGTGTTCACTAGAAACCAGCTAAAGAATACTGCAGAGTATCATCTAGTTTTACTCATAACATTCAAAGAGGTATAAGGTCATCCACAAAAATTTAATTGATAGTCAAAGAGAGTACCCAGAATTCTCATCATATACGAAACCATCCTGGAAAGATGTACCTACATATAAGTAAAAGAAAATATATAAGGTGAAACAGCATAAGCAAGAAAATCCAAACCATTTGCATCTGACTAAACATTTTCTAAAGAGTAAATAAACATTCTGCAGATGAAATTCCTGAACATCCCTAGGAAAATCAGAGATACTTACTCTCAGAAACAGAGGTTACACCATTTGACAAAGTCTGACCGGTCACATTAGAATTAGTACCAGCAACCAAATTATTACTCTCAGTGGATAGATTAGAGGCAGGATTATCATCATCCTCGGCAAACATGTCATATGAATCAGCAGCACCACTCAAGCTTTCTGCAGCAGCAACACTTAGGCCGGAAGTCTCTACAACAGAGGTAGAGACTATTGAAGATGATGCTCCAGTTTCTGTTCCTGAATCTCCATCAGTGGTAACTGCAGATGCTCCTTTGCCTCTAGCTAGAGCTAACCTTTCATATCCTTCTGTAGAGATTTTTTAAAAAGTTCATTATTAGAGCAATAGCTAAGATAACCCCACAAAAATGTAACTGAGCAAGAATTGACATTTCGTTTCAAGAAGGTATTAACAGTAACAATAATCGTATTGATTATAACATTAGACAGATTGTGTACAAGCAAATCAATTCAATATTGAATCAGTAATCCTGGTCCAATTGCCCAAAGCCCACAAAAATTAGATGTCCGACATTTTAATTGAGAAATAAATGATCCATAGTCCAAATACTAGGGTTGTGCCAGGCACATGACCAAGTGCAATAAAACAAATGTAGCAAGTGCAGGAGCTACAATTATTTCAGAAAAAATTACAATGCTGAGAAAGATCCCGTATTGGTTAGACAAGACCGCTATGAATGAACAAACTATGTTCCTGTAAATAAAGGATCACAATAGGAATGTAACAAATACGGGATCTAATCAAGAATATTGGATAATGACAAGGTATAAGTCGATAATGACAAGGTATAAGTCCCAAAGATAGTTCCATTCACTGGAACAAGAACAACAGAAGCAACAAAATACCATAAGGGACCTCAGTTTTTAGGCCCCCACGCTGCAGTATCTGCTGATGTATAAATGTAAAAAAGTTTCATACACTTGAACCCATAACCTCTAGTCAAAAATGGGGGGAATACCTTGGAATCATACTACTGTCCCCTCTAGCAGAAAACTAGATGAAGTAGAAAAGTTATGAGATATCATACGAACCTGCCTCACGCTGAAAGACCTCTTTCTTTTCATGATAAACATCTACAAGGTAAATATGAAACTGATGAGTACTAATTCATGACAAAACAAAGAAAATGTGGTGTAGTTGGAGAAAAGAAACACCTGTGATAAAGAATATGAAGATAAATAATGGAAAATTCGAGCTTGAATAAATATACAAGGACAAATTGCTAAAGCTTGTCATTCAGTGGAAGAGTAAACCAAAGAACAAACTTAACTGTATTCACCATGATCCAACAACCTGTTGGCATCTTCAGTTAGTTGATCAAATAAAAGCTGTGTCTCAGCTGACATTTTCTCCTTTTTATTGTTAGTGCCTCCCTTTAACCTTCTTAATGCTTGTAAAACCTTTAAGGAAAAAAAAGAAGAAAATCCACCATTAGTAAAATAAACTTCTGCATGCAAACGAACCAAAAACCTGGAGCTGTCATGCGCATGCCACAGGTCATATCATTTGCATTGTTTTCATGATATGATAGAGCTACAATGAAGCCAAAAAATTAATTGAGCATTCTTCTAAATCATTCCATTATCCTTGCCATGGCTTTAACAATCTAGGGTCTAAGGCGGAGATACGTGACATTTCACATAAGAGGTGGGTATCAAATCTTACATCTGAAAAGATAGGGCAAGTGAAAACTTCTATAAGCCTATGAAAAATGATTATTAATCAACTCTTAAACCCAAATTAAAGTTTTCGTTAGCTCATTTTTTACTCAGGTTATTACCAATATTACAAAGACCGTATTAGACCTGGTACCGGATTAGATTCTGGTACGATACTATACCGATACCGGTCAATATCCGGTACCTTTTCGGGCAGTTTTTTAAATTTATAAAATAGTCCCTTTTTTTTTTTTAATTGCAAAATAATCCTTTCAATATTGTACTGTATAATTTAAACTAACCTTGTCTCAAAAAATCATAATAATAGAAATTTAAAATAAAATTTTATTTATTTTTCTTAATATTATTTTCACATATTTCACATATAAATAATAACCTCAATTAATATGAAAAAGATTATTTTATCATCATAGAAATATAAAATTAAGAACAATACAAAACATTTAAAATATTACAATTTTATCATATAATAAATAATAATTACATTAAAATATCAAATAGAAAGAATAATTATTATCAATAATACAATATAATTTCTATCTTAATATTTAATTTTCAATAATAAAAATATATATTTTTATCTTAATATGCAATTGTCATTAATAACAAAATATTGTTATATTTATATTAACAATTTTAAAAATAAATAAAAAATTTTGAGGCCTCTTTATTTTCATTTTACCATATTTTTAATTATTCTTTGTAGAAAAAAATATAACTATTATTTACTATATGAATTTAAATATTATATTAATAATAATAAAATGAGATGATGATGGTGAAGAAGAGAGAGAGTGAGAGTGAGAGCGTGAGAGAAAAAAAAAAGGAGAGGAAGAAAAAGGTAGCAGAGTTAGGTTAGGGGCGGTGGCTTTTTAAAAATTTTCATTTTTTGCAAATATGTCCCCGGTTTTTTTAAAATTTCCGGTACCAGCCAGTATATGGCCGGTATTTCAAATACCGACAGTACAAGCCGGTACTAGGTGAAACAGGCCGATACAGGACGGTATTTAGACCCGGGACTGAAACATCCCATTTTGTACCGTTTTCCGGCCAGTATGGTATGAGATTTATTACACTGGTTGTTACAAATAGTATTAGAGCAACCTTTTGTTATTATGATGTTGGGTCAGAATGATGAGGGCGAAGAGTGGCACCAATGACCAGACCGTAAACAGTGAACAACTCCAGAGAAGTTTCTACTTAGGTTCCACATGAAAAATGAAAGATTCTAGATTGTAAATTAGGCATTGAAGAGGATATAGCTATAGCGTTGTTGTTAGATCATTCTGTCAAGATGTTACATGAGAGTCAGATCATCATAACCTTGTTTCCCACGAGTATCAAATCACATGAGTAACCTAAACCCTAAGCTGAAGTTCATCCTCTGCTACCAACTTTTCTTTTCCTTCACTTTTCAATGAAATTTTTAAACTACATCTTATAATCAGTGAACTAAAATAAAAGACATAAGAACACTACTAAGAAACTCAAACTTTTGAAAGTTAAAACGTTACAGATGGAAGCACTGTACGTTGGTCTACTATTGAAGTTTGCAACAATACCAATAAAATTTTTCGATTATAAAGCATGCAACCACTCTGAAATCAAACCAAAATGGATAGATAATCAGATCAATACCGTTTCTCCCTGCACAAGCACATCCGCAATTCGCCTTTTCATTGTTCCAATATCGTCAGAAGAAAGTTCAAGGCCAACATCATCTTCATTGGTTGCTGCTTCAAAGCTTTTATCAGCAAATCTTGGATCAACCTCGACACTGTCTAACCATGGATCCTAGAAAAATAAACTACTGGATAAATTTTCTTCGTCGATATTTTGACAAAACCGTGTATTTAAATGCAGAAAGAGTTACCTTAGTTTCATTTTCCCTGACATACTCAACAAAATTACCCTCTGCATCAAAATAGCCTTCTTCCCTCTCTTGGTCAAGATTGAAAGGTTCTATCTGAATCCCATCTTCAACAAAATTCTCATTATCCTGCCAAAAACGATTCCCATTTAGTAAATTGAGCTTGAAATTAGTTTGAGCAAAGAAACTAAAGAAATCTTGAAAGAAAAAAGAACCTGATAATTAGAAACTTCAGCGGCAGACATATCATTGAGGTCATCACTAAAGAGTTGAGTAGTAAATTGGGTACGACGCTTGGCACGCTCAGTAGCAGCAAGCCGAGGATCTGATTTTGCATCATCCTTGGTGTCTGGGAGAAGAGTTGAGCTCGGTACAGGTACATCACTATTAGTTCCGGCCAATGTCTTCACCTTCTTCCCCTTCGGAAACCTTACTTTCCTCTGCCTGCAAATCCAATTGAAAATACTTGTAATTTCCAATAACCCAAAACAAAACACACAAAGAAAATCCGAAAAGGATTATTGAAATTGCAGTCGATACATGGCAGGTTTGCTTTTTTCAGAGTCGTAATCATCTTCCCCTTCAAATTCTTGAATGCGAGAGCGCTTTCGATTAGACCTTGGTATCTTCCCACTACCACTATTATTACTTCCGCCTTCCATTTTTTTTATAGGGTTTTTTGAGAAACAACAACTACTCCTTCGAAGATCCCTTTGCTCCGGGGTTCTCCGGCACCTTCGCTTGAAAAACAAAGAAGCAACTAATTACGCGCCGTCTAAGGTTGGGAGGAGATCGCAGCGGTGCACTGGTGAGACTACTCGTTTCGTTCAAAATGGCATCATACACGGACAAGCTCTGGATATGCATTCAAACTCGAAACGCTAAATTTTGGATTCTTCAATCAGACAACAAAACGCTGCGTTTTAGATTCTTTATCAGTCAACAAAACGCTGCGTTTTGGATTCTTTGCATTTAACAAAACGCTGCGTTTTGGATCCTTTACCAGTCAACAAAACGCTGCGTTTGATATTCCTTCTTCTAACATATGGTTTAAAAGGGTTCCAGACTGTTCCGATCCACGTCTCCCTTTCTTGCTAGATCGGTTAACGACGACTCCACCTCCGATCAGAATTCCGTCACTGAATCTCCAGGTTAGAGTAGATCGATTGATTTCTTCATTACTTATGATCTCAGAAGTTTTGTGGTTATTGCTATTTTGTATTGTTTAATTGGACTTTTTTTTCTTTATGGCAGCTTATTCTTGGAAAAGATTTCTTAGTTAACTGATGTTTTTGTTAAATTTTACAGGTGAAACGGCGATCTATCCTCTTACATTTTCCATGTAAGAGGATTTCTTCTTGTTATTAGCATAATAACTATGCATTTTGTTCTTAGTTTGATAGGGAAAGTAGTAGCCTGTTGTAGGAAAGAATAACTATTTTGAGGAGTTTTTTTTCTTATAATCCAATTTATTCATACATCTTTGACTAGTTGTTCTATAGAAATCCAATCCCTGTAAAATTAATGCTAACAATTGAACAATTATTGCAAAACATTGTTGATGTATGTACGTATACGGTGACGCAGCATTGTTGTATACTTGAATGCTTTCTTGTTGTCAGATTATTCTCAACTATATTATTTAAGAAGATTTTAGTGTCGAAATTTTTCACATGTACTAGACTGATCTTACCGGCTCCAAAAAGCTTTCCCGTGAATTTACACCTACCCAATTTTGATGGTGGAGCTTTTAAATGTAATGCTTTGGTAATAGAATAGCTACTAGGTGTTAATGAAGCCAGCGTCCTGCCCTTCTAATGTTGCTGAATGTTGTAGCATTAATGTGATTGAGAAGTTACAGACGACAACAACAACAACGACCTAGTAAAAAATCCCGTTAAACTCAGGATCTGGGGAGGTCTAGTGTACGCAGCCTTATCTCTAACTAGTAGAGAGGCTATTTTCAAATGACCCAAAAGAAATGATTAAGAAGTTACAAATTAACTAAAATTTTGTTGCAAAATTGCATGCCTATTAAATTCATACTTTTATTGTGTGATTGTACTTGCTCCATTTCCTTTTCTTCTATTTTTCAATTCTTTGACGTGTTCTGTGTTAATGTAGGCATACCATTGTAGCATCAATTTGATTAAGAAGTTATAGATTAATTAAAATTTTGTTGCCACATCATATGCCTATAAAATTCATTCTTTTATGTACTTGTTCCATTTCCTTCCTTTTTTTTTCCTACTCTTCTATTATTCGGCGTGTCTGTTAATGTAGACATTCTTGATACTGAATTTAGGGCGGATGAGGAGCCTGTTGATCAGAAGAAATACTTGGAAGAGGGTTGCAAGCCTAAATGTGTGAAACCATTGCTTGAATATCAGGTAGAGATTAAGAAACTGAACTACTTTATCCATAATTTAGGTACAACAGCGTTTTAATGTTTGTGAACTTTGTTACTTCTTGGTATTTTGCACATGATATGTTGCAACACATAAATACTGGCGGAGGAGGTGAACTTACTGGTGAAGGAAATGATCTTTACATGGAAATCAAAGAATTTGGAGTAATTAATGAAGCAAAATATTGCAGAATCAATAGTGTCTCTAGTCGTAATAAGAACTACTAATATATTTCATATGCATGTATGCACTTTTCTATACTTTCTACGAACCATGTGATGTTTGTTATTCAGCTCTCTCAAACCTCAACTTGACCCATGTAATTTCTAAGGTTCTGTTAAGTGACAACCATCGTGATAATCATGGACACCCTCAGCACTCTTTATGCTTGTACATTGCCTCTAGAGATCTTTGATAACTGCACTTGCTTTTAGGTTGTTTCCTAATATTTTCTTTCTTTTGGGGGGATACAGTAATGACATTCCATTTATGTTTTTCCATTAAATTAACTTGGTCCACAGGCATGTGTGAAGAGGATCCAAGATGATGACACTGGTCATAAGCACTGCACCGGCCAATATTTTGATTACTGGTTTTGTATTGACAAATGTGTGAGTATTATTTTTAAACTTTTCAGTTGACACGCTCGCTTTTGCCTTATCATACTTACATTTCCATATGTGATTGTAATATAGGTTGCCCCAAAACTATTTCAGCAGCTGAAGTGACAGGAAGATACAATGATCTGTTTTGCTATTTCCAGATTCAATAGTTGCCTCTAGTCTCCCTGATTTTGTTACCAAATGAGTCAGCCTATGCGGTTCTGTTCCAAAAAACATTACAATTTTTTTTTACTATGTCAAGGTGTCTTGAATAAATCAGAATTATGGGAACCTCTAACTGGAAGGATTTGAAGATCAGTAAGTGTTGATGAGAGCTTAGCAATGCTGTTGTTGGCCCTTCTTGTTTGGTTTTCTACATTTATGGAGACTTTTAACATTTCAAAAATCATGTTGTGAAATTGAATGTGAATGTGGATAAATGGTCTCCAAAAGACCCATTTGAATACAGTTGTGGATGGAGATAAACGTGCAAATGCATAATTGTCTACTTTTATGGTTGATTTTCCTTTCGTTTACAAGGTACGGAAATTGATATCGTCAGGGATTATTGTGAATATCCTAACCTTTTAGTAATCTATTAAATATAGCATAATCTTTATTTCCTAATATTACATATTTAGACTCCTAAAAATGTATATTAAGGCATCCTACTGTAAAATTGTTAGTGATAAAATATAACATTGTCATTTGACAGTATTTAGACCTTTTTTTTAATTTTTTATACTTTCAAGCTTTGAAATTTTGTGAAAATTAACTTTCTTTTTTGATATTTTTCTAAATTTTATCAAAGGTATATTGGATTATTTCTAATGTCCTTATAAAATATTTTTATTTTTCAGAAGGTGATCATTAAATTCTATCACAAATTAGGCTATATAAGTTTATATTTTTATAAGTCGTTATATTTAGTATTTTAAAATGAAAGATATATTTAATATTTTGTTCATTATCTAAAAAATTTACCCAATATAGTATGACGAATATATATGACTCATATTTCTAAATGTTCAATCAAAACACTTTTGGTTGCATGATTTAATGATAATAATCATATCTAATTTATAAAATTGAGGTTAAGAGAATTACTACTAATTTTTATGAAACACTCTCTATTAATTAGAGGTAAGGCTGCGTGTTCTCTAAGGAGCGGTCGAATTAGTAGAGTAAAAGGGCATACGACTAAAAGGTCCTGTGTTAAAATTATCCTATCTATACTCTCTCGATCAAGCTTATTATACAGAGTTTGCCTAGTGTTGAATACTCAGTTGACGTAATTTGCAAACTATTACATCAATTCAGAAGTTTACCCAATACATATTCAAAAGACAACGACTGCAAATTCTTCCGTTTTAAATAATAATAATAATAAGGTTGTGTATTTTTAGACGATACTAGGTTGTTGCTGTTGTTAATTTCCCCCCAAATGATTAGTTAAAATGCAGTTAATATTTAATTTAACTTTTTCTCTTATACATGAGATCAGAAGGAAATAAAGAAAAAGCAAATCTACCATGCTCACATACGCTGCTTACTCATACTGTCCATACACCATATTGTGCATTACTACTTATTAGTTACACTAATTGGAACAATGCCATATAATACCAACAATCCTGGCCCTGGGCTGATGTTCAAGGTTCAGTACCTGATTTTCCCACAGCAGCATTTTTATGCCCATATGTGCAGGCATGAATAGTGTTTTTCTTACAAATTTCAAGGGCTTATTTCAACAACCAAACCTAAAAACTAAGAAATTCAAGTACCAATAACATAATACACATTTGAACCCTACCAATCAAATCCAGAAGTTTTATGCACAATTTTTTCACATACTGAGAAGTGAATTCTCAATTCCTTAAGCAGTTTCTAGCTTCACATTCCATCTATCGCCTTCTTCAGGTTCCCACTAAACAATGACATGAGACCACCACCATGGACCCTTCCTTCAGGAACCATGTAATCAGAAGTCTTAAGTCCACCAATGTTAACGATACTAACACCACCCGTGCTAGGGAAATATCCATTTCCGGTTTGCTCTTTCTTATCAGCACCATATGAACTTGTACAGGATGAAGATTTCATAGATAGAGGAACAAGAACCTGTGGAGGTATGAGATGCTGTCTTTTTGCTGACTTCTCGAGGGAGTCAGTGCAGTCGGAGATTGTACTCACTCCTGATGAACAATTATTGTCAGTGCTGCTGACTGGTGCTGAAGAAGTAGACACAAGGCCGTGGAAGAGACCAGGACCGATTAAGCCACCCTTGTTGAAGTCCTGTTCCCGGATGATGTTGGTATGGGCAGCACATAGACCACTCTTGCCCCTTGCAAATTTCTCACATTTACCTTCTCCCCAACAGCATCGCTTACCACCACCATGAGCTTTGCAGAAATCTGTACTACCCTGGGCACTCTTCTCGCAGTTTTCATACTTGCATCGCTTCCCTCCACCATGTCTAACACAACAATCCGTACGGCCACGAGCACTCTTTGTGCAGCCTTGCACAATACATCTCTTTCCACCACCATGGGCAACACAAAAGCTTGTTCCTCCATGAACACTTTTGGGACAAATCCCGCCACCATCATAAAGGCAGCGTTTTCCCCCACCATGTGCTTTGCATAATGGTGTACTGCCTTCGGCTCCCTTGGTGCATCCACCGAATATGCATCGTTTTCCACCACCATGAGCCTTGCAGAACATCGTACTTCCCTGAGCACCTTTTGTACAACTTGGGTACTGACAACGACGCCCACCGCCGTGAGAAATGCATAAGCCGGCCTGTCCTTCAGCACTACGAGTGCAGCCTTCAATCTTGCACCTTTTCCCTCCACCATGCCTGATGCATAGTCCTGACTTCCCTCTTGCAGCCTTGGTACATCCTCCTGGAAATCCACATCTCCTGCCACCACCATGAGCTATGCAAAAGTCAGTCTTCCCTTCGGCACTCTTAGTGCAACCCAAGTGTTGACACCTCCTCCCCCCACCATGGGATTTACAATATGCAGTTCGACTCTCCGCACCTTTATTACAGCCTGGTTTTTGACATCTCTGCCCACCACCATGCCCAATACAAAGACCTGATGCCCCTCGAGCTCCCTTTGTACAACCAAAATACTGGCATTTCTTTGTATTGCTGGATCTATAATCTGAAGATGCAGTAGTCGTCGTTTGTTCAGAATTGGTTGCTATAGAGAAATCTGAGGTTGCAGATGGTTCATTGCATAGCTGCAGTTGATGGCAAGATTTACTCCCAAAGTTAAGCACTTCTTTGGTGAGCATAGGCACATTTCCACTGCTCTCTTTTGGAGCCAAAAGAAGTGATGGCATGTAGCCACCTGATTGCTTGGCAGAGGTGGAACCCTCATCAACAACAGGAATGACGAGTCTGTTATTGTTGCCAGATACATGGTTCTGAGGAAGCACACTGATGGCACTCTCTGAAACTGAAAAATCAAACCTGTGAAAAATTTCCTCCACCCTTCCAGGAAGACCAAGTTTTAGGATAGAATCATCGTCAGATGGCACACCTATAGGAGATGGCGCAGTAGTAACTGTTACTTTGGTCTTGTCCATCCCAACAGTATCACAATCCCCAATCTGTGCAGTAGGAGCTGGACCCAGTCCAAGTACTAATCTGCAGCCATCATCTGGGCAATTGGAAAAATCAAACTTGGTGTTGTTTTCGGTGCTCACAAATCTGTTCAAGCTGCTCCCTCCATAACCAAGGCAATCCAAGCGCAAAGCAGTATCACCAACATCATATTTTGCAAGTTCAACCATCCCACAGAACTGCACACCGTCCTTGTTCATTTTCATCTCTAAATTTTCAGTGTCAAGCTAAAGAAGAGGAGACAACTAATCCGCAGATTTCAGCACATGCCAATAGCTAGTCTACAGATCAAAGCAAAGAGTGGATCGTCTATCTCCGCCGCTTACAAATCCTGATGTGTCCGATCTGTCCATCCTCACAAAAATGTCCGCAGAGATCCAAAATGATCAGGAACTGAAGCCCTAAAAATACTTCACAACATTTCTAGGATAAAAGCCCTTGATGAGAATAGTCAATATTGATCCAAATTGATCACTGGAGCGCCTTATGCTCCCTCTGCCAAAAATCTTCAGCTTCATACACCTGACAATGATACTAAAATTTTCAATTACTGCAGCACAAAATCACAATAAAATTTCCAACATTTAGGCATGAAGATTGGAATCAAGCATAATTTAAATCTACTTGGGAATTCACAACTGATCGACCAGAATGTTGAACTACCAAAATACTTCTTAAATTCATGTATGGTTTCAGAATTGTGGAGCAGAAAGTAAACCAGAGCATAAAATCAGGAAAACGATTAGTTTAAATTCTGGGAGTATGAATAACTCAGAATATAACAGCACAAAGTTCAACTAAAACACAAGTCAGAAAGGAAGTTAAGATAAAATCCTAAAAAAGGCCAGCCATTCATCTTCATGGCTTTTAGTATGTGTGGAATCAAACTTTAGAGCAGATCAGGTGAAACTGAGTTAAAGTACTTTGGTTTGACATTGATAGTTCAGAAAAACTTCATTTTGTAGAATACAGACGTATCTCACTAGTTTAGAAAGGTACACTAACCTCAGATACCATTATCACAAGCAAAGGGAAATAACCAATGAATCTCTTCAGATCAAATCTAGCCTATCAACAAGGAAAAACGATGAAGACAAGTAAGCACCAGGTAAGCAACAAATTTGAAAGAGAGAAACCAGTAACAACAACAATAAAGAGAAGAACTTGCAACTAAAGAAAGTTAAAACACAAATGTGTTTAGAGCAAATGCGATTCAACAAACTAAGAGTAAAGCCTGTTCCGATTTCGGAACACTTCCACAGTTTCAATATTAAACTTTCAATTAGAAGGAATTCTAATTAACTAGCGGACAAGCATATTCATAAAAACATGAAGAAATTTAAGTCCTGGTGTAAGTAAGTGTCCCTGCAGCATAATTACTTTAGGCTAGTACAGAACAAACTAATCTGAATATGGCAATAAGGGGCTATATTTAGAGTAAAGGAAGAACAGAACAATAACAAATTCATATAAGAAGTAGATCTGAGATCAAATTTTCACACATTTCTCTGAACTACAGCATCCAAACTAAGGTTGGAAATTGTATATTAGTCAAAGCACTGAGATTTGACATTCACGAGGTAATTACAGCTACCAAAAGGACTTTATGGTAAGAAAAATTAATAATTTTTGTTGGTCTTCAGATATATTTCTGTTTTCTTATCAAATAAATAACCAAATACAAGCCAACACACAAAAGAACCACACACCTAGAAGAGAAAAGTTGGTAATATATCCAAGAACCAACTACGACTCAAAAGAAAGCTACGGAAAGCACCGAGCTTTAGGAATAAGGAATCGACAGGTAAAATCAATGGAAGTAATACAAACATGGGTTTTCACTTTTCAGAAACTTCTTACTCGAGATGAAAGAAACCAACCAATACAACAGTCAACGAACAAATCACAGAAACCCAATCCCAAAGGGACCCTTCACGATTTAGAATCCAAAACCCACGTGGAGTTAGTGGAGAAGAAGATTGAAAAACACATGGGTTCATCAAAATTACGCCAATGAAAATCTACAAGCTACATAAGAGGGAAAAAAAGGGTTATGAAACTAAGAGTTACATGCTTTAATCAGATGACAAGAGCCAAGCAGATATACCGTAAACAAGTAATTTAGTCACAGAAGATCCTGAAAGAGCATGCGGATCTGGGAAGTGGCTGTATACATCTTCGAAAGGAAGAAGAGACGAAATGGTGAGGCAATAACAATGAAGGAAAAAGCAACAAGTGTGCTTAGGCGTCGGTATTTGCAACTCGAATAATAATAATTTATACGTGAAAGCATAAGCCTGTTTTCTTCTTTTTTGTAATGATCGTAGCCAATGGCATCGT
>JAOSBN010000178.1:1661857-1672364 GCA_027563595.1 Erythroxylum suave | reverse complement strand
AATGAAGTGAACTCGCCACCTCTATCTGTCCTTAAACATTTGATGGACTCTTCTGCTTCTTTTTCCACCTTTTTCTTGAAGTTCTTGAAACATTCCAAAGCTTCTGATTTCTCAAACAACAAATACACCCATGCTTTACGACTATAATCATCAATGAAACATAAAACGTACCTCTTCCCACTTTTAGATATGGGATCAATGGGTCCGCAAATGTCTGCATGAATAAGTCCCAACACCTTGCTTGCTCGCCATTCACTCTTTTTGGGAATTGCATTTCGGTGTTGCTTGCCGGTGAAACAATCAGTGCATACTGTCTTTGAAGCTTCTAACGGTGGCAGCCCATGTACCATCTTCTTAGATTGCAAAGTGCTCAACCCCTTGTAACTCAAATGCCCATATCGTTGGTGCCAAAGATATGCGAGGTCTAAGGAGTTGGTGAGTAAACACTCTTCTAATTGTGGCTTAGTGATTGATGAGCTTTCATTTAAAAGCACAAACATTCGATTTGCACTCATCCTTGTGTGGGCAATTAATCCTTTGTCTGGATGATACATATTACATGCCCCATTGTTGATGAGGATTGCAAGACCCTTCTCCTGTAGCTGTCCCACACTTAACAAGTTGTTTCTAAGTTCAGGGACATAGTAAACATCGTTAATAATAAAACTTGTACTATTAAATACCAGCTTCACACTACCCTTTCCAGCCACTGTCATTCTAGTGTTGTTGCCACATTTCACCGAATGTTCAAGTTCATCTACTAAATTTGAGAACATACCTCTATCACCACACATATGATTCGAACAGCCTGAGTCAATAAACCAGGCATCACTCCCCTTTGCTTCATATTTTTCGATGTATGCCATTAACAACAGCTCTTCCTCTTCGTCTGGTTGAACATAATTGGCTTCCTTATTCCACTGGGGACACTCGTACTGAAAGTGTCCTAGATTATGACACTTGAAGCACTCCACCGTTGCTTTGGTGAAGGTTTGGCGCCCTCTTCCACGTCCCCTTCCTCGTGATGGTGCTCTTCCACGACCTCTGCCTCCTACTCGATCTTCCACCTTAAGAGCTTGATCACCTTCACGGCTGATCACTTTCTTGAATTTTTGTTCGTGAACTACAAGAGAACTTTGCAACTCATCAACTGAGAGTGATTCAGTGTTCTTGGACTCCTCAATTGACACTACCACATAGGTAAACCTTTCCGTCAAAGTTCGAAGAATTTTCTGAACCACCTTAGAATCAGGCATTTCTTCTCCATTGCTTCTCATCTTATTTGCCACTGCCATGACCCTAGCGAAATACTCTGTAATTGTCTCCCCTTCTTTCATTTCTAATACCTCAAAATCTCTTCTCAAGGAGTTTAGAAGAGATCTTTTTACTCGATCATTCCCTCCAAACTTGCTTTTCAACGAATCCCAAACAATTTTGGATGTGCGCCTATCCAAGATTTGTTCGAAAACTGCTCGATCAATAGCTCTGAAAAGGTAGTGCTTCACCTTGTGATCGTTCATCCTCTTATTCTCCAGCTGCTCCTGCTGTGCATCTGTCAACATTGTTCCTTGCGGAGTCTCTTCAAATCCATTTTCAACCAGACTCCACAATCCCTTGGCTCTAAGCAAATTTTCCATTAATTCACTCCAATGGTCGTAGTGGAGACCATCAAAGTGTGGAATCTTTGTAGAACTCTTATCTTCACTCATTTTTTTAAAAAAATATATCAGCCCAGTGGGGGCTCTGATACCAGTTTGTAGAGTAAAAAGTCACAACAAAACTTCTGCAAACTGGATGCAATGCTTACTTTTATTGAATCTTAAACTAGGCTTTAAATACCCTTTTACAAAGTAACAGAATGCAAGAAAATAGCTCACGTTCAAACAACTATTTCTCCTAGTGACTAGGACTTATTAAAACAGAAAACAAGAATGCTCCTAATTTCTAGCAACTAACTTCAACAGATAAAGACCCTTTCAGACATGCGCATACTGCTAAAAATAAGGAACAACAAAGAAATGCCTATAAACTAGGAAATACTAGAGGTACTGCTTCAGCTCTCAGTGATGTCCCGCATATTCTGCAGGTTATGGTTGACAGGATCAGCATTATGTGTATCAGAATAAGAAATCAGCTTAGGTTCAACCCCTGCTTTTTACAGTCATGACTACAAAAAGCTTGGGATTGACCATGGTGCATTTCAGGAATATAGCAAAACTAGGATATAATTCCATAACAATACTTTTACGTTTTCCTCTGCCAGCTAATGTCTGATAAAGATCGAAATTGGGTTGGTTGCTTTTCTTCTCTCCTTCTAGGATCATAAGAAAGTTTACATTTCATATTGATCTTGATTATACTTATATGAACCTGTAGAGAAATTTTGTAGAACTCTTTTTCCCTTTTTTATTGTTAGCAGACTGGTGGAAACTGTAGCTATTTGTAGGGAACTTAAACATATTTCCTGTTACTTAAAAAAACTAGATCCCCTCTGAAATGGAGACTAGGGGTAGTGTTTATATCTAGGACAGGCAAAACTTTTCCTGTTACCTCAGTGCTGGATGAGATGGGGCAGTGTGTATAACTAGATCTTTCTCTCTATCTCGATCTCATCCTTCTTAAAAATTTATCAAAGTTATTAATTAATTCTGTAGTTTATCTGAATATGCTAGAGATATTTGTCTAACACATTTCTGTGCCAACGTGCATAACTGTAAAAATATCCAAATATGCACTTTTTTACGGGGTTCTCAAATAGTAAAGCAATGATCATTGACTAGTTGTGTAATAAACTTTTAATGGTATTTGAACTTCAGAGTGAGTCTAGTTCTGTTTTGTAGAGAAGCAGTTTCACCCAAGTTAATGGACATATCCATGTAACCTAAACTCTTTGAACTTCGCACTTGGTAGGCAATATTGTATTTTTGTTTGAAACCTATATATAACCCTTCCACTAAGGTGAAAAAATGGAAGCCATTAAAGTGAAGCATAGAACATTAGGTTATCCACAATTTGTCCATATCCTGCAGTTTACATATATAAAGTTATTTCTTGAAGATGTTAGAAATGGAGTAGTTTTCTTGGGTTTCTTAGTTCTATTGCTACTATTAGGTTTGTTGTGACCTACCCTTTGTTTAACCAATAGCTTAAATGGAGTTTGAACTATTTCGCTCTTGATTTTTCTTTTCTTATAGTTTGAAAGTTTATTGGTTTACCAAAAATGTCATTTGCCGCTATGATGAATAAGCATTTCGTAATCTTTGTTCTTGAAGCCTTACTCTATTTACAAATAGATGTAAGAATGCACCACATGCATTTTGTTTTCTTATTATCTCCTTAAATTAGCATGATTCCTTTGAAGGGTACCTTTTTATTTTCGCCATTTTTTTATGTTTTTAGTTGTACTCTTTGATAGGATCTCAAAAATGTACTAGTACAATTACCATTGAAAACCCATTTCAACTTGATTCTTGTGCATCGATAGGTGTATCGAAGTAAATGATGCATAGGTTAAGCCATAACTAACTGATCTTACCACCCATTGGAAGAAATGCATTTGAGTTCCAATCTGATGTTGGATCAATATGGTCTTCGAGGCTTGATAACTCCAAGGATGGATATAATGTTTGTTGAAATTCATAAGTGGAGTAATCCTACGTCGAAACGAAACATAAAGATGAAATGAGTTATATATAAAGATAGGACTCATAACTTATATAGTCTTTAAAATTTTGGGTTAAGATATGATGTCCTGATTGTATATGGACTCACTTGGATCGAGTTTAATTTCTCCCCAGGTTCCATCAAAACTCTTCATTGGTATCAGAGTTAGGTTGGCGAAGTCCAATGAATGGAGATTCGTATTCTGATTGTATATGGGCCTATTTGAATCCAGTCCAATTTTTTCCCGGGCCCTCTTAAAACCCGTCAATGTGGTGTAGATGCAAACTGAGTGCTACTTCTTTTATGGTTTTGTTGTTTGTATATCGTTTTAGTTGCTTTTCCCATAGTTCATGTCAGTAAATTAGATGTGAAACGGATATTTAGAAGTTTCGGTAATCTAATTGCTAACTAATAGTCCTTATGAATTCCATCAACATATTCGATGTGAATGTTGTGATTTTCCGTAGGTTTTATTTAGGGACTGATAGATGACCCTCTGTTTGGAGATTATGGTTGCAGTTTGTTGACAATTTGCTCTGAAATCTCTCATATTCTTCATTGTTCTCGTTAAATAAGTCAACCTCGCTCATATAGATTCATACATTAACATCTTCTTTCATAAGTTAAATGCTTTCCATTTCAGTTGTTTAAGCACTTACTTGCCTGGTTATGATTCAAAACAAGGCAATGGCACAAGTTGGTGGCTTAATCATGTTGCAACCGGAAGTTGGAGGCTCTCGGGATAATTTCTTCTTTGCTGGGATTGACAAAGTAAGATTCAGGAAACCAGTGATTGCAGGAGACACCTTAGTCATGAGAATGACCCTCATCAAGTTGCAGAAGCGATTCGGAATTGCTAAGATGGAAGGGAAAGCTTATGTTGGAGGGGAAATAGTTTGCGACGGAGAGTTTATGATGTCTACTGGCAGTTAATAAGTTAGTAACTCTGTTTTTCCATTGTTCTTCCGTCTCCATTGAAGCCTCTCTTTTTCATGTCACTGAACTCATTGTTCTGATTTAAAGATGTTGGCAAACTTGTTTTATTCAATATCAAGATAATAACATAATTACTTCTGATTGATCTATCATTACTCTTAATCCTTCAAAACAAAAACAAAACGAGTTATGTTGGAGGGAAGTGATTAGCTCGATCGTCTACATTTACAATCCAAGAGCAGCAAGAGGAGTTTTGCCTTGACCAGCCTCCAAGTAAAAGATCAACATAGCGACCATGGCAAGCCGAGCATGCTTAATCTCCGCAACTTTAAGTCTCTCAAGCTTCTCCACATCAGGAATGTACACACCATCCTTGAGAGTCCCTGCAAATCCCAAGGGGTCAAAGAACTTGCCACCGGGATAGCCCTGCTCGCCAGTGGCGTTTGCAAAGTTCTCCGCAGTTCGTGACCACGGCGTTGCCCACTCGACCGATTGCGAATCTGGGTTGAAGAAATCAACCCACCTCTTGCTCTCAACCCATCCCATGAGAATGAGTTGTGTGCCCAAGAGAGAGCCGAATGAGAATGGCGCAATAGCACCTGGGTCTGCCCCAGCCTCGAACCATGGTATGCCACTCCATGCTTGTCCCACGAAGATACCAACCACCGCAGCCATTGCCCACCGACCATGTATGAGCTCCGCTTCCCTGTACCATTTCAGGAATGCCGGGTCTTTCCCTAGGCCTAATGGGTCAAAACCATAGTCACCTGGAAGCCTATGTGTCCCACGAAATGTCTGTGTCAGATCAATACTATAGTGAAAAAGTACCATAGAAGGAGGAACTTAAAACTAACTTACGAGCCATCAAGCCACTCAGGATCAAGGAAATTGCCACCGCCCTTAACGGCGGGAATCCAAGATTTTTTAGGCGTAGCAGCGGCAGCAACAACCACCATCTTCTTAGTACCGGCGGTTACACCGGCTTCATCTCTATTTGCTCCAATACCCAGAAGGGATTTGCTCTTATGTCCTCCACACAAGAAGTATGATCCCAATCCGTTTAACAAAGCACCAGATGTAGAAGCCATGGCTAATGCTCAACAAGATCACAAAGATGGAGTGATGGTCCTTGCTCCAATTCAATTGGGATTTGGTGTCCAACCTCTATAGTCTCTAGCAAGATTGTGGTCATTATTCATTCTCTATCTTTTTTAAGGATTCTAAATTATATTTTGTAAAATAATATATAAATTTTATAACAATTTATGTTTAAAATGTATTTTAAATGGACGAAATTCTAATTTCTTCCCTTTTTGTATATTGAATTGTACCAAAAACTCTCTCTTTATATATAATTTGACACTAATATCCTATTTTATACATCATAATCTATCTTTTTATATTTCTATTAAAATTCAATTTACAATCCAAATTTTTGTTTACTTTTTTTTTTCTAAATGTCAAGAGTTATCTGTTGTGCACGATAAGATGTTGAAATTTTTTATTGGATAAGTTTCAACATGCTCGTAACGATCTGAGCACTGTCTCGAAAAAAGATTAGGTAAAATAGACATGTCTAAAAAGATGCCTACTACCTGTAGTTAGACAGAAAAAGCATATGAAATTTTGTTGTTCTTGAAATTAGCTTTAGGCCTTTCCTATGCAAATTCGGTGGAAGGTGAAGAAAGTCTCTTTCGATGAGTTTCTGAGTCATCGGTGAGATACCACGATGTATGAACTCGAGAAGAAAAAGAAAAAATGCCTAGATATTTAAGTGTATGAATAAGAAGTGATTGACAAGATAACTAAACAAGGTTAATGTGAGTGGTTCCGCACTTTCATCTCTCAAGTACAAGTCTCAAGTTGAAGTATTGGGAATGGCGAAATTGGATTAGTCGAGGTATAAATTGATTAAAGACGTCTTCTCATAGTTGAAACCCTCCTAAGATATCTTGTGAGTTAAAAAAATTGATTGACAAAAAAGCTCTGCAGGGATCAATTAGATTTTTGGTGATAAAATAAATTCTTATGTCAATTTCTTCTTACTTTTTAGAAAAATTTTTAATTACAAGTGCGAAGTACACAATTTTAACAAGTTATTTCAATTATTCGACAATTTTTTTGATTTTACCCCGCAAGGTTCATCTATAGAGGGTGAATCAAGGCCTAAGATCAAGTTAAAAGGTGTTGTTGATGAATATGAGATTATACTAGTGAAAGTTTAATATGAAATTATCCGTAATACAATAAATTCAGACTAATATTTAATAAAATGTCATAGCGGTATCATTATCAAAGACAATAATCCCTACGTTCTCATTCTCAAGATTCAACGCTACTCCTTTCACACTGCTGGCAAATTCAACCATTTCCCTAGCTTGAATCTCGTTCAATCCATAAACACGTGCAATTCCATCTCCAGCTGAAACCACTCGACCGATCTCATCCACTTGAAAATGGTGTAAAAGTTGTTAATTCTAATAGAATTGTTAGTTTCGCAGCTCTAGTAGAGAATTCCATAATTTTTTAATTCAATTGTAATTCTAAAAGTTAAAGAGAATGCCACTTTTGATTTTGACTACCCTCACCTGAACTATTAAGGTATTTTAGTCAACTCTCCGAGCCACTGTTACCTGAATCTGACCCAGCGGTCATTACATATTAAATTAAAAAGATTATTAAACGAAAATTAATATATTTATTTTGATAAATAAAAACTTATTAACTTTAAAAATTAATTAATTAATTGATTAGTTAAAAAAGAATTATTAAAATAATTTGTACCTAAATGTTAAAAACTGAACTGAAAAATTAAATGGTTCAAAATTTTAAGATTGATCTAACCAAATTGAATGAATTATTTAATCATTCAAACCTAAAAAATAGTTAGAAAAAAGACATACAAGATTGATCAACTAGGCATCTGCTTGACTAGTTGGTCTGACTTTTCTTCTTGTCTTATTATTATTCTTAATAATTGTATTCCTATTTGTCTAATTATTATTATCAATATTATTATTCTTATTTCTATATTTACATCACATGAATTTTTTAACTTATCGTGTCACATTTATCTGTGAGTATACTGAAAATATCCTCTATATTAAAAACACTAGGTATTCTTAGAAAGACGGTGGTGATATATTGCGTCAAGAAAAAATGACAATTAATAAAAAAGAAATGTTCACGACTCATATTAACTTTGCGGCTAAAATAGTCTCAAAACTAACATAGAAAGTGGGAAAAGAAAAGTATAGAAAGCGGTTGTGTTGTCAATCCCTTTCTAGTCCAGCTGTAACGTATCAGTTATCACATATGCAAAGGAATCGAATAAAACTAGAAAAAGCCTAATTTGGTGGATTCGCCGCATAAAGGTGTTTGTTTTCATCATCACGGACGCCGGGAGGATAACACAATCCCATCACGCCAGCCAAGCAGCCGAAAGAAAGCTTTCTTCTACACGCGTCTTTTTGTTTATACGAAAATAATTATTATTTTTTATAATTTGATAATTCAGAAGCCGAAATTTAAAAAGTAATATTAAAATTATTGTTTTAATGATTAAACTAAAAGTTAAACTAACAAGATAAAAGATTTATATAATATTTGGTTCATTTAACATAATAGATAAATAATAAAATGATCATTCTTTAAGCATAGAATATATAAGGAATTGAATGAAATGAAATAAATATTATTTAGTTTAGTTTATTTCTAAAAATTTCTAATAAAGTTATAATGTAAATGTTTTGTTTGAAAACATAAATTTAGAATAACAAATGAATAATTAATAAAAAAACAAAATATTCAAGTAGTCCTCATTAATTAAGTTATTATTATCATCAATTAACATGTTGTTATTATTATTATTATAGGTAAGAAATTATGTTAATTTCTTGGGGATATTTTTGTCCAACATTTTTCAATTTTATTCCCAACTTTCCATGTTCTTACCAAATAAGTGTTTGTCAAACAGCTTAAACACTTGAATCAGCTAAAATATTAGCTGATCCGTTATCCTCCAAACACGTCCATAGAATAGATAAAGATAGAGAAATTATGGGTTTAATTATTCCCCAAACTCAGTGAATAAGTAAATCATTTAATTATATATTCTATATGTTTTTTTTTAACCAAACAAGGAAATAACCTATTACTAGAAATAAATAAGGAATATAATGATTATTCTAGTTAACCAAATACTCAGTTAAGGCTTAAAATGTCCAATCAGTATCAAACCGTTATAAATCCTATTAAAGATTAAATAAAATTTAAGAATTTAAAATATAATTGAAAAAAATTGTCCTAATTTAAGTTTAATTAAAAATGTCAATTAAGATTTTTATTTTTAATTACATATTAGGGGAGACAATGATTTTGACCGGACATAGACTTAGTCCAAGGCTCGATCGAGTCCAAAACAGTGAAACCCGAGCCTAAAAGCCCAACATCTTCTATTCAAACACGGGCCCGACCTAAGGTCGGATCGAATCCCAGGCAGCCGAGCTGACAATCCAAATCTCAACTTAACCCATCCTAACTTGATTTTTAAATATTTTTAAATTAAAAATATTAAAAATCATCATTTTTCATAAAATAAGATAGTCGAGCTTTGGTAACCCTTGCCGAAGCTGTGGCCCAGGCTCAATTTTATGGAAGTAAACAACCCATAGCCTAGTCTGAAACTCAATCAAATTGAAATTAGTCTATTGACTTCAAACCAAGCTAAGCTTCAAAAAATATCATATCCAAGTGTGGCAAAGCCGTCCCACGAGGCAAGGCATCGCATGTACAGTAACAAAGATGAGCTTGCATGCTCTCATTATTACACTCAAAAACGGGTAAACTAATCAACAAAATCAAAGCCCTAATTTCACATGACTAATCGGACCCCACTCCTCCGACAATCAAGCTTCGTCACAGTTTGACTGATTGACCAGGTCCACACCCTATGCAGACACTTTTCAACACTTTAGAACCCTTTTCATATCTTAATCATAGTTGATGATTGTTGTTTGCATTTAAAAGCTTTCAAGTTCCTTCTCGTTCTTTGCCTTTTCAAATTTAAAGCCCACTCTTGACGGAATCAAGGTTTTAGTTGGCAATTAACTGATTATATTAGCTGTGGGCGGTTAGTTAATAGTTGATTATATCAGTTGATTTGATCAATAAATTGTATTAGTCATTTATCATTTAATGTTTGAAATTAGCTGTTTAGTATTAGCTATTTATGCGTAAAATTACTTATTAGAACATAACTTTAAAAAAATTTATAAGGGTATGAATTTAGTATTTCGTTGAATATTCTTAGAGTAATTTAGATTTTAGATATTTAATTCTACAAAAATTAAATTTATAGCTATAATAAAAAATATAGAACATGTAATAATAATAATAATAATAATAACAACAACAAAATCAAATCTCATCTTTAGTTTTATATCTTGTGTTGCTTGCAAGCTTACTCGATAAATTACTGTATAGACGTTTTGATGAATTTATATATAACAGTTGCAATTAATCTCATACATTTTAGATATGTTAGAAATAAGTTTGAGGTCATAATTGTCTTTCAGTAAAATTTTTATTAGCTGTTTGGTTGAAAAGTTACTCCCAAGTAGCTTTTCAAAAAATGGCTGATTAAGTTGAATCAGTCAACCCAACCATCTCTCAACTTAACACTTGTCAAACAACTAATACTCTTTCATTAGCTGAAGTACAGCTAAAAAGCTATCTACCAAATACCCCCAAATCTTTCGTGTTAGTTCTATTTTAGGTGATCTTATCCACATAAATATGTGGGACTTAAAAAAATATGTAAATGACATCGTCTGAAATAGAGTTGACATAGAATTATAGGTACAAAAAAACCTCATTCCAACTCTTGACTCTACTCACTTCTCTCTCT
>JAOSBN010000178.1:1639554-1661757 GCA_027563595.1 Erythroxylum suave | reverse complement strand
CTGAAATAGAGTTGACATAGAATTATAGGTACAAAAAAACCTCATTCCAACTCTTGACTCTACTCACTTCTCTCTCTGTTTTTTAAATTTTTAATAAATATTCAAGAGTCCTTACTTTTAGTAGACTTTTTTTTATTTAAACTCTTAAAATTACACAATATAACACCCTAATTACATATTTTAATTTAATGCTTTACCTTTTTGAATAACACTCTGCTTATGTTTATATAGGTATATCGAAAACAATTTTTTTATTAGTTAAAGATAAGGCTGTGTATTTCTAGATTTTTTCAAACTCCATAATCATAAACGAGACTTTTATTGAGTTGTTGTTATTGTACCTTTTCAAATTTAGACTTCATGAATCTTTACTGCATTTTTAATGTAAATTTTTTAAAATTACATGACATAACATTTTAATTGTGTATTTTAGTTAAATTATTTAAATTTTTAAAAATTAAACTCAATTTACCACAATAATAATAAAATTTTATTTTCTAAAAATTCAATTTAATTCGAAATTCTCAATCTCCTTCAAAAGTTATAAACACTTCTTATGATTTCTATAAACAAAATTTTAATAATAAATGTATTAAATACATTATCAAATTATAAGCAATATTTCTTCAAAGTTCAAACTTTTCCCGCCCTCGATTACAAATATGTTCATAATCACTTAGCGCGTCATTTTCAGTCATCAACGTCTGTTACACATCCCCTTTCATATCATTACACATTATTATCTTAAGTCAGTCTTACTCTCATATTTGAAATTCATTCTCCAAAATTTATCCCATTGAAAACAAAATTAAAAATAAAAATACCACTAACATTATTTAATTATTACAAAGTTATCTTTCAATTTAATTTTATTTTTATTTTTAAAATATATATTCTTAAAACTATTAAATTTTAATATATGACATTTTTTATATTCAAAGATAGATAAATTTTAATAAAATATGATAAAGATTAATAATTTGATAACTAAATAATATCATAAATACGTCAATGATAATTTTCAAAACATAATAATTACATAAAAAATTTATACTTAATAATAAAAAATAGAATCTTTTGATCAATTTAATCATACAAATTTTGAATAAACCAATTTTTTCTTCAATTTACTTTAATAATTTTTACAGTAAAAAAACAAATAGTCTATTAAATAATTAGTCTAATAGTTTTTATAAATCAAAATAAACTAAATAATTTTTATTTAATATTATTTTTAATTAAAATTTAAATTCATTGATAACTAAAATAATTTTTGCAATTATATTTCAAATATATTTAGTTTTTACTTATAAACCAATTTTTAAAATATAAATTTAATTATCTTGTCAACATATCAGTTAACACTAAAAATGACAATTTTTAGCTCATGGACTTAAATTTAGTTATTTTCAATAGGCCAACCCATAGGCCAAGCCTAGACAAATTTGAAATCCAATTATTCTATGCAAAATAATATCGTTTTATTTAGAAGAATTGAGTCTCAAGTAAGTTTAAATCTAAGCAACTCATACCCTAGTCTAATTAAAAAATAAAATATTCTATACTTTTAATTTTTAAAAAATTTGGCAAAAGTTAGGCCCACTTATTGCTATCCCTAATTAACATCATGCTCCCCTCATAATATTCTTTAAATCTCATAAATTTTAATTGAACTTAAAAAATTTGAGAAAACAAATCTCTTTCTTTCCCCTCCCTTACCAACAGCATTTAAAGTTGGTGTGAAGAAAAGACATTCTCCACTTTGCATTTATATCAGTACTAAACTTTGACAAACTGGCTTGAGTGTGACTAGATTGTCGTTTAGTGGGATTACATGTTTTCTTTTCGTTGCACTATCAGCAATTCAAAGGGAATACGAAGGCAAACTACAACAAAATGTGAGTGCGCTATAGTATTTGTCTATTTTCCACTTCTCGCGGTCTCGGTCTCATCATTTGGCAATGGGACGACCTTCTTCTGGTGCTTGGTTAAGTGCAGTTTAGTTAGGATTTTAATTAATGGAATAAAATAAAATATAATAAAACGTAACGAAAATGAAATATTTTATAATAGAATAAAATGTAATATAGTGAAAAGTTATTTGGGAAAGAAAGACAAGTTTATAATATAATATAGTAAAATATTATTTAGAAGATAGATAGAATAGAATGTAATGTATAATAAATGACTATTATAGTTCTGGTATTAAAATAATTGTTGCAAGAAATTTAATGCTCTGATTTTAAGGTAGAAATTATGTTTAATTAAAAAGTTATGGTTGTAACTTAATTTTCTTTATATTTTTCTATTTAAAAATAATAAAAATTTTAATAAATAACACAAGAATAAGAAGAAGTAGTAGAACACGGAGAACAGAAAGAGAAGTTTGGAAATGATAAGCTTGTGGATCGTAATAGATATCTATGTGTGTGATTAGTTTATGGACCGTAATAAATGAATATGGGAAAAAGGAAGTTAGAATTAAAAGAAATAATTGGTACTTTATAATTGGTACTATGAAAAATTATTGAGGGTGTATTAGATAGTATGTATTTATTAGTTTACGTTATATTCTAAAACTCTCGAATCGAAGGTTTTTTATTTTCATTATTTATGATGGAATGGAACATAACATGAAACCTTCCGTTTTCATCCTATTCCGTTTCATTCTATTATGAAACTCTGAATCAAACGATATAAATATGTTACATTCTATTCCGTTTCATCACCAACTCCTTAACTAAACAAAACCTTATCATGTAGCAATTCAAGAAAATAAAATAATTATAGGAATTTCAATCCTATAATTATTGCCTTACTCAAAAATAATTTCTTTATTAGTTAAGAATAAGATTATATTTACCTAATATTTTTTTAAACTATAAATTTGTAATTACCATATACGCTATTCAATTCACATTGACTATAATTAATTTTTAAATCTTACTTTATTAGAAGAATCATTAAATGTGGCGTGCTTGTAGCACTCTTTTTTTTAATCCCAAAACAATGCAACCAAAGTATTTTCCAAAATTAGGTTATTGATGAAGTCAAATGATTTTTGTATTTTAGTTTTCCCAAATGAAGGATGTGATACATTTTTGACATTACCCTATGTAGATAGTAATTAATTCTATCTGTTTTGTTAGGCTAATCTTAAAATGAAGTCATTAACTTCTTTAGCCATTTCATTAAACTTAGAAATTATTTTACGGAGGGATGAGGATTTGGATAAGATTTTATTAATTTAAAGTATTTGATGTAAAATATAGCATAGATCTTATTACGCGCTCTAGATCATACATGAAAGAGTCAAAAATGAAGGAAATGCGGAATATTTGATTTCAATTTCATCTCTAATTTTAAAATAATTTTCGAGCACCAAACGATCTCCAGTCTCTTAGGTCATTTACGGATCATGTTTCCTGACATGTGGTTAACAGTTTTTTACAGTTTTCTCAATACGTAAACTCTCTTAACGAGTCAGAGGATCTATATACTTACGATTGATATGGACAACTTTAGAAGACCTTAAAATATATATATAACTTCCATACTGAATTTTCCCATCACAAGTCCGATATAAGGTCTATACTAAAAATGATTCATTTTTTACTCGAATTTTGACCTATTAATTTGGATCATTTGTTGAGTCACTTGATTACCATTGTCTAAATCAACTTATGTAACTTAACCGATAATTAATTAAAAACTCAAAATTACAATTAATAGTTATCTACTTAATAGGAAAAGGAGAGAAAAGTCCTTGAAGGACAAAATTGTCCTGCACTTGTATCCTCCATACACTTGTTTATTATTAATATTGATAATAATAATATTATTATTATAAAATTTAAACTGCAACAACTATTTTTTTATTCACACTTGATAAATTTTGGAGAATAATATATAATAAAAAATTAGTTATTTTTTAATTATTATTCAATGAATCAATAGACTATTCATATATATCAATATTAGAGAAATTCATAATTATTACATTTTCAAAGCACACTAAATAAATTATTGAGTTATACAATAATTTGTATTAAGAGTAAATCAGTTAATAAATTAATAATTTAAAACCAAATAATTCAGCTTAAATAAATATTACAATAGTAAAAATTCTGTTGAGACGTAGGATTTGAGAAGATTTAAGATTGCGTAGCCTTACTCCTAATTAATAAAAAGATTATTTTCTTAACTTAAATAAATATATTCAATAACTTGTAAAAATGTATGATTGAAATAAATTATAAAAATTAAAATTAATAATGAATTTAATTGTTTGTAGTGATATTTATATTTTATGTGATCAAATAAGTGATAATGGTTATTTTTTAGTAGATCTAATTAAATTTAAATAATTAAAAATTGGTTAAATTAAATAATACTTTAATAATAAAATTAGTTTAAATTTAAATTTGATTTAATTAATTTAAAGGATATTAATTTCAAATTAAATGGTTTTATCATTGCTTTCAAGAAAGGCATAATGTTAATGTGGCTTTTTTCCATTGGTTCGTATTTCGTAACCGAAATGACCATAAACTAGTAATTTCTAGACTCTTCCTATTCCGTATATCATTAATTAATATACTAAAAACGAATAAAACTTATAAAAAAGAAAAACAGAAAAAAAGGAAAAAGTAGAAAATGTTATTCGAGTTGCATATCACACGAAACGAAACGCGCCTAATCAGTGATGCACGCCACGTGTCCGACCTTTACTCATTGCACCGACTGTCGTGCCCAGCTCTCTCTCTCTGGCTCTGCCGGTTCACATGGTCAATCAAGTACCCTTTTATCTCTCTGAGAACACACGTCTTTTTGCGCCTTTTCTCTGTCTAAACCTCCCCCCACTGCTGTGCTTTCTCGCTCCCTTATTTATCTAACCCCACCACTCCACTACACAACACAACACAACACCCATTACAAGGCACAGCTTCCATTTTTCTGTTACCTCACCATCGCACCAACTACCAGTACCGGAGCAACAATGGCGTTGGGTTCGAGCGTAGTCGTTTTGCTGTTCTCTGTGTTGGCTGTTGCGGAAGCTGCGGGTCACCATCACTCGGAGGCGCCGGCGCCGGGGGTGGACTGTTCGAGTCTGGTGTTGAGCATGGCGGACTGTTTGACGTATGTGATGAACGGAAGCACGACTACACAGCCGGAGAAGACTTGCTGCTCTGGGTTGAAGACGGTGCTTGACACTGATGCGGAGTGTCTATGTGAGGCGTTCAAAAACAGTGCGCAGTTGGGTGTTGCGTTGAATGTCACTAAAGCTCTGACTCTCCCTGCTGCCTGCAAACTCCATGCGCCTTCTGCTTCTAAGTGTGGATGTATGCCTCTATCTCAAAACCTCCTTTTTGAGAATCTTCTGAAAATCTCACTTTTCTATTTCTGATAACCGTTTTTTACGGTTTTTTTTTTGGAAATAATTGAAAAGGAACGTTGATTTGTTTTGTTTTATCTTTCTTTATTTGCAGTGAGTCTGTCTCCTTCTGGTTCACCTGGTACGTCAGATCTCCTCTCCCTTTGTTTACTTCATGTTATTGACATGAACTGTTTGTTTCTTTCCTTTAATTTGTTAATAATATATGATACCCTGCCCCTTATGGATGGTTGGATTAGTTCCTGGCGTCTCTCTCAAATCTTTGAAGTGTTGAAAAAGTATCTTGTTCATAATCTCTCCTCTTAATGTTAGAAGTTGAGTCAAAATTAAGCATGCAAATTAATTCGGATTCGGTTCAGATTTGAATTTTGATAATGTCTTTTAAAAATTCCATTGATTACAATATATTAGTTCAAATTTGATCAGAAATTTTTTTGACCCAAAGATCAAGTTTGATTGAATTTAGATACGGATTAAAAAAATCTTCAGGTTTGATCTGGCTTGACCCGAAGTTCACCGTATGTTTGTTCGGATTCACATTTGAAATTCTTTTCAGGTTTAGTCGGGCTTGATCCATAATCAATGGGTTTGATTGATCGAATTGAATCAAATCTAAATTTTTGTTTGGTGCTCGGACCTTAAGGATCGGCACTGACCGGTCCATCACGGACCCTGATCAAAGGTGATTGAAAGGAGGATCTAACAACACAGCAACACCTAGAATGTGTAAATCAAAATGCGAATAGAGTTCTAGCGGTTCTAACGACCATTTAAACAAAATAGTACCTTGTTTACTAGCGTCATATTAGTTGCATTGAAATAAATCATTCTAAATTGTTGAAAGTTGAAGTAATAGAAATACAAAGCAGCCGTTTTTGTTTTAGTGTCTTTTTAACTAGACGTGAAGATTGGTATTAGAATATACGTAGGTAGAGTTTGTCTCGAGAGTCTCTCCCTCTCTACAGGTTGGCATTTAAAGTTACACCTATCTTCAACAATATCGTTTGTTGGTGAATTATGGGTCTTAAACGCGTTACCCTTTTTTATTTTTGTGATTTTATTTGGGTTTAAAGTATAAATTTGGGGAAATTGATGTAACAGGTGCAGCCCCCACGTCACCGGCCGGTGGCCCTAGTGCAAGTAGTGATGTCAGCAGCGTGGCACCCGCTCCAGCTCCGAAGTCAGGGTCCAGTGGGTTAGCCATCTCAGTCTCTCTAGTTGTAGGGCTCATGGTTGCTACCATCTCTACTACTAGTGCTTTCTGAGTTGTTGGGTTACTCTGTTTCTTTAGATGAGACGATTGTGTATTTTTGTGAGGGGGGTGAGGAGGTAATGTATGATGTTTTTAGCTTTGAACTTGGCAGCATTTTCCTTTTAAGCTTACATGAAATTATATTTGTGGAGTTGTAGTAGAAGAGTATTTTGGATTGGCTGTTTATGGTTTAATTTAATTGCTTTTTGAGTTTTTGTTTCGGTCCATATTTAAGGTAAGATGATGACAAATTGCGGGTTATTATATGTTGATTATATGTGGGGCTTGTGGGCTTTCCTTTGTTGATGACTGATTATGGTTGTCTCGTCTTGGGGACATTCTTTCTCAACACAGGCCTGACCTGAGGTATGAGAGAGTTTGTGCTGTTCGGCTCGGGCTTAACTCGATTGGTTGATCCCACTTCTAGTAAAGTGATGGTTTGTTATTTTGACCGAATCGATTTGAATCGTTGGGGTTTGGTTGACCAAGTCCTTTCTTGAACTTGAGACCAATTTGAACAATTTAGCTCCTGGTTTTTACCTCTTATTTTGACCGAATCGATTTGAATCGCTCGGGTTTGGTTGACCGAGTCCTCTCTTGAACTTGAGACCAATTTGAACAATTTAGCTCCTGGTTACTCGGGGTAAAATAAAAACTATGTTTTGTTATTTTGACCGAATCGATTTGAATCGATAGAGTTGGTTGACCTAGTCCTTTCTTGAACTCGAGTCCAATTCGAACAATTTAGCTCCTGTTTGTTAATTAGGGGTATAATCGGTGTATATTTGTTAAATTGAATTGAAAATTCTAAAAAGCTAAATATTAAATTGAAAATTTTTAAAAAGTTATTTTTTAATTTATTGCTTTTCAGTAAAATTATGAAATGTTAAGTATACATCTTTACAAAATGTGTTTTGGGTTGGTTGTACGTAAGGTATTGAATGGGTATGATAGAATGAAATATAAGTAGGTATAATATTAAAAAATTGTTGTTTAAGAAAGAAGAGTTTAAAATATAATATGATTATTTATCATTTTTCATTTTATTATAAATTCTTAAATTAGAGATTTTTTATTTTCACTGTTTATAATAGAATGAGATAAGGCATGTTGACGAGTGAGCTGGGTTTAGGGCACCCTTAGCTCGCCTGGCTCGACCCTGGCTATGGTGGCATAGGGTATGGCTCGATGTGCTGTGAGTGAGTAGACTTGTCATTTTTTTAAGTAAAAAAATATTAAAACGATGTCATTTTAAAAAAATAGTTGGGTCAAGTTAGCTTGGGTAGACCATGAACGACACAATCTATTTCAGCCCGTAGCTTAAATAGGATGTAATATGAAACATTTCTCTTTTACCTTATCCTATTCTATTTTAAACGTTACTATTAAACGATGGAATAATAATATATTATATTTCATTCTATTAATAAATTCTCAGGTAAACATAACTTCAAAGAGTAGAAAATTTAAAAAACTTCGCAATTTTTTAAAATATATGTCTCATTTAAAATTATAAAAACTGAAATAAAAGATTAAATAAAAATTGTATTTAATACCGTATATTTCTTAAAAGTGTCCTTACCCTATTAATTTCTCTGATAAAGAACTCGTCCAACTTGCATTAAATTTTTGTACGTTGAGTCGGGCCAGTGATCTTCTCCGAAGTGGGCTGTACTGTTTTTTCAGTTTATAAACGAAATATAGGCATGAATAATTATTATAAGAATATAAGTAAATATTTAAGCAGACAAAGGAATTATCTTGTAGTATATACATTAGTCGTTATGATAATTTTTATTTAGATACTTCTACATTTTTACATTTTAAAAAGAAAACAAGATCTTTTAAATATTTTAGTGAAGATCTTGACAAAATTTAGTAGCTTGGGTTAAAATAGTAAATCTATTTTAACAAAATTTTGATTAGATGTATTAAACAAGAAAGAGAGGTTATAATATAAAATCTTTTGATGTTAAATCAATGATTTAAAAAATGGAGTAGAAGTTAAATAGATAAAATAAGAGGTTTATAGTTTAAAAATTTTGTTCGATATTAATTAGTCTAAAAAATAAATAAAATTAAAATTTTAAGTTTAACTGAAATTAAATAAAAATTAATTGATTTATTTTAGTTTATAAAAATATATTAATTTATAAAAATTAATCGATTAATTAATAAACTAATAAGAATTATTAAAACAAATAGAACTAAAAGTTTGTACAATTTAATATTTCAACGATTGAACTAACAGATTAGTTGAGATTTTTAATCATATTAAAAATTCTATACTAGACAAGTTTATTTAAAAATTTAGAATTATTTAATAAAGATGCAGGAGGCCTATCTTTGTCTTTTTTACATGAGAACACAAACTGAAGCATCATGAGACCAAATTTTCTGTCCCGATTATAATATTCTTATCATATTTCATTAAATTTTATCTACATATTTATACAGACCCTACATTAATATATGAATAATATTTAATAAAAGAATGTTAAAATAAAGTAACCGGAACAGAAGATTTTACGTATCAAGTTAGGAGCCATATGTACATGAGATGAATTTGACATTATTAAAATAATTAAAAAGTGAATAAAAGTACTTTGTATAGAGATTTTTAAGTACTGTAAAGCTAAAATTTAAGAATAAATAGGAAGTTGTTATGTGTGAAGAGTTTGAATTCCAAACAAATCAAATTGAAAAAATCTTATATATATATAAAAGCAATCTCTAAATTCTAAAAACTCATTTTATACCCTAGGTAGGACGCGTGGTCATCGTCCTGCATCCTTCTTTTGATTAGATCTGACTTTGCTCTGCTCTGACCTCTTCGTAGTCTTCGCCCCGCAAGGTCAGTTCTCTCTCGATTTGTTATTTTGAATTGAAACTAGATTTGGCTTACGGTTAGTTTTGTTGATGAGATCTTTGTTTTGCCTGATCTAATCTCTTTCGTTGTATCGGATACTTTGCATGCTAAATTCAATTCAATATCTTAGATTGATGCATTCATGTCAGTGGTTTAGTTGTGTGTATGATGGATGGGTGTTCTGCTTGCAGGTTGAATTGGATTTGGTAAGGAGCGCGTAAGTAAGATGGGAGGCGGGTTTAGGGTTCTTCATCTTGTTAGGCCTTTTCTGGCGTTTCTTCCAGAAGTTCAGAGTGCCGATAGGAAAGTTCCGTTTCGCGAGAAGGTCATATATACTGTGATATCTCTTTTCATCTTCTTGGTGTGCAGTCAACTGCCGCTGTACGGGATTCATTCGACGACCGGAGCAGATCCTTTTTATTGGATGCGAGTCATTCTTGCGTCCAATCGCGGTACTGTCATGGAGCTTGGTATCACACCTATTGTGACGTCTGGCTTGGTCATGCAGCTTCTTGCTGGGTCAAAGATCATTGAAGTGGACAATAACGTGCGCGAAGACCGTGCTCTGTTGTAAGTACACCCTGTAGCTTTTGTAAAAGTTAAGCGTAGTGAATGATTTGGATCCATTTAGCTGATGAATGTTAGGTTGAGATCCGTTTATTCATTTGGAAGCTATGATCGCCTGGAATTGGGATGCATTTCTGCCTTTGTGTAGTTTCCACTTCCTTTGGCATTTTCTGCCATTTATCAGCTATTGATCATTCTCTTTTTATTCCAGAAATGTTGCTCAGAAGTTGTTAGGTATCCTGATAGCTGTTGGTGAAGCAGTTGCATATGTGCTTTCTGGCATGTATGGGAGTGTTAGCCAGCTTGGAGTAGGCAATGCCATACTTATCATCGTGCAGCTTTTCTTTGCTGGGATCATTGTTATCTGTTTGGATGAGCTTCTTCAGAAAGGATATGGCTTGGGCTCTGGAATCTCGCTTTTCATAGCAACCAACATCTGGTGAGCTATTCTTCTGTCTTTGTCTATATGAAGATTTCTTTTCACTTGTTGAGTTCTACAAGTTTTTGTTCGCTTTAAATAATAGTGGGTAACGTCATATTTTGGGTTTATTGAACATTTTATGTTTACTTTTCAGTGAAAACATTATTTGGAAGGCATTTAGTCCAACCACCATTAATAGTGGACGAGGTGCTGAATTTGAAGGTGCTGTTATTGCTTTGTTCCATTTGCTGATAACCCGGACAGATAAGGTCCGCGCTCTTCGTGAGGCATTTTATCGGCAGAATCTTCCAAATGTGACAAATCTGCTTGCTACAGTCTTGATCTTCCTCATTGTTATCTACTTCCAAGGATTCCGTGTTGTGTTGCCTGTGAGGTCAAAAAATGCTCGAGGACAGCAGGGTTCGTATCCTATCAAGCTTTTCTACACTTCCAACATGCCCATTATTCTGCAATCAGCTCTTGTATCTAACCTCTACTTCATCTCCCAGGTACTGGGTTCACATTTGGTGGTTGAAGTTTGATTGATCTGCTAGTTTACTAATCCTTTTTTTTCTCCAGTTATTGCACAGGAAATATAGTGGAAATTTCTTTGTGGATCTTTTGGGTAAATGGAAGGAATCAGAATATGGTGGTCAGTCAGCTCCTGTTGGTGGCCTTGCATATTATATTACTGCACCATCAAGGTGATTATGTTAATTTCATTTCTAAAACTGCCACCTCTGTATATCTCTCTCTTACATGCACTGAATTGCTGGTGTTAGCCGTTACAGATCTAGGATATATGCCAACAAGCCAGTGCTTACACGTGTACTCAGATCCATTATTTTGGTCTATTTGACTGCATCTTTTTGTGATAATTTGCTTCTCTAACGTCAAATACATCTCTCTGTGGGAAGGTTTTTTAAACATTTTCCTTTGTTTCATTGCAGTTTGGCTGATATGGCTGCAAATCCATTCCATGCACTTTTCTATTTAGTATTTATGTTGTCAGCATGTGCTCTTTTCTCAAAAACTTGGATTGAAGTTTCTGGCTCCTCTGCCAAAGACGTGGCCAAGCAGCTCAAGGTAAACAACCTCATTATTCATTCATTTTCCGTTTTATGTTTTGAAGAAATTTCAATGTTGTTGGTGGCAATTTTTTTCATAACAGATCTTAGAGCACATCTTCAGCTTGTTGTGAATATGCTTCTTTATGCTGTTGCTTAAGCTTAGGGTTGACTTGTTTATTCTTCAACTAATTGTCAGTGTTTTTGCTGCTGCATTATTTGGGGTGTTGGCCTTATGCTGTCCATAATATCTTTTCATCTGAAGATCGGGTTTTTAAACCATATAAAGTGCTAGACTTCTGCTCTTTATTGTTTTTTTGAGTTTTGTTTCGTATAGTAATGAGTTTCAGGCTTCAAACTGGCCATCATTTTTCTTACATTTATCTATTTGTGTCTCTTATTTGAAAAGTTTTTTATCTCATGCGATCAGCATTAGTTTCTCATTATGTTATTAGTTTATCTCGCCCTATCACCCCTAAATTTGTCTACTCAAGTTTCACTTTGTAAAGTGAGCTATATGAACAAACCATGTTATGGCATACTTCTTTTATTGTGCAGGAACAACAAATGGTTATGCCCGGGCATAGGGAATCCAACTTACAGAAAGAATTGAATCGCTACATACCAACAGCTGCAGCTTTCGGAGGGATGTGCATTGGTGCACTGACAGTGTTGGCAGATTTCATGGGTGCAATTGGTTCGGGCACAGGAATCCTTCTTGCAGTCACAATTATATATCAGTATTTTGAAACATTTGAGAAGGAAAGAGCAAGTGAACTTGGCTTCTTTGGTTTCTAAGTGTGTCTTCCCAATGAAGGATGGTGGTGCTCAGGGGCTCCCCAACAAATTTGGTGAGCAGAGAGATGTACGTAGACCATTTAGAGACCAAAGTTTTGAGCTAAAGATTAAGGGTAGTTCCTTGGAGATTGTTCTAAAATGCAGATATGCATCACCTTAAACTTAATTTCTGTTTTAATCTACTCTACTTACAATCTAAACACTGTAGTACTTTCTCGTTTATTAAGACCACAATTTGCTTCTTAAAATTTCCTGGATATGGCTAGGGCTTGAAATTTTTGAATTTCCGAGGAATTCTGCTTCTGTTTATATCTGATGTGCATGACAGGAATTTCAGTGCCTCTACTCTAAAAGCCTTACCTGCACTGTCACGATTGAAATGTGTTCTCTCTACTGTCATTGATATTAACGAATGGTGTTTGAGGGAGATGAAAAATTTGATCTGTTTTCATAATCCTAGGCTGAGAAATTGTTGTTGTATGTGTTTGTGTTAGGGCTAACGCGTATGCTATCTTTGGCTAGTTAAAAGAGCAAGATAGATTGCATTTTCTAAGAACCTTTGGAGTTGCTGCTGCATCTTTTGCGGATGAAAATGGTCGGATTGGATTAGAATTTGCAGGACATGAGCTCACATTTTATTTATGGGCCAGAGCCTAGTCTGGAACCTAAATGGGCTTCAGTAAAGTGGGTGTCCTGGTCTGATTGGAGTTCGAGATTTTATAGGGCATGCACCCACATCTTATTTATAGACCCGAATCCCAAATGGGTTTAAGGAAAGTGGGGGTCTGAGTCTGACTGGGTTCTTGTTGGCCTAAAAAGCCTAAGGCTAATTCTGTTGGAGAAATAGAAGTAATAAAAGCTTTCAAGTTCAGGTTAGATTGATATCTGGGTCAGGCTGACGAGTTATTTTTTACCTGGCCGAACTATGGGCTTTGATCTTTTTGCCAATCCTAACTTTCCAAGCTTTCTGTGTTTTTATGTAGTTGTTAATATAGCCTTAAACAACTAGAGATTTCCATTTCTTCAGTAGAGCAGAGATTAACTCAGAAGTTGACAAAGTGGTTTGTGCCAAGAAAGTGACGAAGTTATGTGACAAAACCACTTACAGCAAGGATTACTGCTTTTCTATGCAGCCAAAATGAAAGGTAAGGATGAACGAAAACCTGATACAAAGGGGTTTACCATCCTGGAACTAACGAGTTGATTGGTAACATCAGATGATGAAAATCCAGGTACTTCGAGCTAGATTTAAACGATATGATTGTTAGTTTCCTGTACAATCAGTTATCGGAATCTTATCGAATCACGTAGTAGCTCAACATATGTACTCGTTGTCTACTTAGGTAGAATGCTTTATGAAATTAGTGGAAAGTTGATAGATAACAAAGCACAAGTGTCCTCATGAAAAAAGTTGCAATCCATGCGAAGTCATCCATGTTGCAGTAGCCAAAACATTGTTACATATGCTCAACAGCAATCATGATATTCAACCCAAAATCTGTTCAAGGGAAGAACTGTGAAAAAAAAAACACTCCTTTTTGTATAATAGAACAACCACACAAGAAGAAAACAGAAATTCTTGAAGCTTTCTGATGATGAGAACTTTTGACATCAGAAAGCTTCAACCCTAAGATATGCTCAACAGCAAATAGATCACATATTTGCATTACAACCCTAAGATACAAATCATATCACATCATCAAAGTAATGACATAAAAATGAATGTGGAACTAAGTCAATCATTGATTATAATAGAATTAGATCTCAAGTGTCTGACAACTGACCAGTTCAGTTGACATAGTATTCTTAGTCGCAACAACAGTCCAGAAATGTTCATGGAAGCGATTGCCTGATGAAGAAGAAGGAGATTCAATCTCAGCCTGCAGAACTTTGATCTTACAATTGTCATCTTTAGTGATTAAACAGAGCTTTCCGATTATACCCGCAAGTAAATAGGAAGATTCTGAATCAGCAAGTTCATGAACAGGGGTGGATCCAGCTACAACTTTCCAGGTATCCTCTTGACTGTCATATACTTTAATTTTATCAGTGTCATTGGAATTAAATGCATCTAACGCATACAACTCACCATTGACCAGGGCACTCAATTTCGTACCAGGTTTCTTTGAAGGCCAACCTTCACTAAAGCCAACCGGCATTTCAATCCATGAATTCAACTCCGGATCGTAAACCTCTCCTCCGATATCAACACAAAAGGGCCAGCAATATAAACTCTGAGCCACAAATAACTTTCCTCTGTATGATGTTGCTCCTGAAGCAATAGGCTTGAATAGATCAGCGAGCGAGGCAGTGGGCAATAATTGAGCTTTCGAGCAAGGCATGCTTTTCATTTGAGACCACAAACCAGTACGAGGATCAAACACTTCAGCGCTTTGCAGTGTGGTTACTGCACCACGACCTCCGGTGATCCCTCCAATAACATAAAGCTTGTTGTTTAGGATGGCTATCTTAGAAAACGCTCTTCCTGTGGACATCGGTGTGAGCTCAGTCCAAGAGTTCAGTATTGTATCATACTGCCACACACGACTGATGGCCGAAGATTTAGAAAATCCTCCTAGCACATAGAGGCAACCATTGATAGCTCCAAGAGCACAACCAGAGAAGGGGATAGGATCAAAGGCATCCTTCTTTCCCAGCCATCCTCTCATTGCACACAAAATTCGGCTATTTGAACCCACCAAATGCCACATTCCAAGGCCACGAAAACCTTTCTGAGGTTCATCTTCAAAAGCTCCGCCGGGCAATTTCGGTAACCTTTGCCATCTTCCAGACAAAGGGTCCAAAGCATACAAGAACAACTGATTATCTTGACCCTTTGTGAGTATGTATAACCATTCCTCGGTTGTTCTAAGCTCCTTTCTGACCTTGAAAAGTTGAGAGCTAACCAAAGCTTCCTTCCAGGATTTAGACACTAACTTCAATTTTAGGTAACATATCCTAGGAACTCGTGCGAGGATTTGAAGAGATAATTCATCTGGGAGGGATGGAATCAACGGAGAGTTTCCCTCACAAGTAAGGAACGACTTATATCTCCCGTAAGTTTGGCTTTGTGATGCATCAAAATCGTCTTTATACACTGAAAGATTACTGCTAAACGTCGAACCCATTAATCACTCTCAGACGTCCTCTACAAAACCAAGTTAAATGAACAGATTATCTCAAAGAGAATCACTTGTCAATTCATGTACGACAGCCCCAAAAACGAAACAATTAGCAAACCCCACGGAGAAAATGGGAGCAAAAATATAATTGAAAACAAGAACACTAATGGTCAGTCAACGGATGCTCCAAAGTTGCGAAATAAGAGAGGAGATACCTAAGAACTCGGGTTGGTTGACGAGAAAGTTTACTCGCGAGAGCATCCCAATGATTGCGCAAATGAGGTCTTACATCAAATCTGTTACGTTACGTGTCGAGTCTCTCTTTCTCTATATTCACATGTACATTGGTTGGAGCACGCTGTAGGCCACTTAATCTGACACGTATATTTACGTAGATGTCACGAAGGAACGTCAAAATCAACCTGACTTATTTTTGATTTGAGTTGACTGAATTACGAGTGAGTTATGAACTAATCATGGTTGGCTTGGATGAGTCATAAGTCAAAATTGGGCTAGCCACAAGTCGGCTCGGTCCGGTCATTATTTTTAAAACGATATTGAGTGAACCACAAATTGGCTTGGTTTAATCGTTATTTCTAAAAAGTCGTTTTATTGAGTCAAAATAGGGTGAATCATGGGTCGACCCGGCCTGGCCGTTACTTCCAAAGCAAAGTCATTTTGGACGTTTTCTATTAAAAACAAATGCTGAGTCAGGAGGGTCCAACCCACCCATGACCCGTCAGGCTATAATTAGGGCCACGGGCTGGCCTATCTTAACCCACCAAGTCACAAACCACTATGGCCCAGGGTCGGGCCGAACATCCATAATCTCACATAAACATGTAGTTGAAATTTAATAAAATAAGATTATAATCGATTAATCAGAATAGAAAATCTATACTTATATGCATATCTAAATAAAATACTCAAAAATACTTTTAACATTTTTATTAAAAATAAACACATCCTCATATTTTACATGTGAACTAAATAAATATTACAAATATAATGAATTAAATTAAATTTTAATTTTAATTTTAAATCAAATTAATTAAATTAAATTAAAATTAATAAAAAACAAAGTTAAGAACTAAATTAATTACTCTTGTAAACAACATTTAGTTGATACATGTATTTTACTGTTATTTTTAATAAAAATAAAAATATGAAAAATCTCATTTCTCTTACACCCAATTTCTTGTCATTTTCTTTTTTATTTACATTATCATAACTTCTAGCTATTTTATTCTTTTCTTTTTTAATTATGTCTTCATAACTTCTAGCTATTTTATCAACTAATTAATATAACTTTCTGCATAAAAATTCACTTTTGTTCTATTATTTAAGTAAGGGTTTTCCTTTTAAAATAGCAAAATAATAATTAAAAAAATCAGTTCAACCTCTTCTTCCTCTCGCACTTCTTGCATAACACGAAGGTCTCCTTTGGTTATCAACAACGAAGGAATTGAAATAAAAAAATAAGAATAAACAGTGATAATCTGAATGAGAATGAAATTGCTAATCATACATGTTTTGTATACAAGCAATAAAAACCAGATTATGGAAATTGATATTTATAACAGCATTTAGTGTTAAATATTAAGAATGATAATAGCAATTTTTTACTTATATTTGATTATTACGTGGTTAATTTTGTAAATAATTAATTAGAATATATTATACTATTATTAATTAATATAAAATTTATAAATAAATAATTATTTTTAATGGTTCGATAAATTATTAATTTTTAAATAATTGTGAATGATTTTTCTTATAAGAATATAATTAAAAAAATCATAATGAATAAATAGAGAGTTTCAATTAAAATGAAACACACAAAAAAAATAGTTATTTATTATTCCTAATACCTTGGGAATAAAAATTCAAGATGATTTAAAGTTCATTCCAAATATGTCAATCCTTATTTTCTTTATTACTAACAACCAAACAACAAAACATTAAGGAATATAAGTTGTGTCCTCATTCTCTAGTCTTCATTCCTAAATGTACCCAAAAGGTTAAAAAGATTAAGTGGAGAAGAAGAACATGGACTAAAATCAATTGAAAATATAATTGATTTCTAAAACAAATGAATGAATGTTGTCTCCATTTTCCAACATTATTGCCCTTTTCTCACCATTGTCAAATAAGCTCGTGGCTTTACATTTTCCAGGAGTAACTCAACAGCCATTCTTGACAAATGAAAAGAAAATAAGGCACAATGTGAATCATCACTGTTGGCCAATTCCTTCCATTTGAAAAGGAAGGGAAGATTATATACAGAGCAGTTGCTGAAAAGCTAGCCTCATTCCGAAGCCAAGAAGAAAGGCGAAAGACATAAATCTCACCATCCCTTGTCTTGCAATATCCCCATGGTGAAGGCGATGCGAGTTTCCCAGCAAAATACAGATCAACACCAGCCAGTCCTCTAACCAACGTAAGCATCAAATCTGATCACATGCAAAAGAATATGTCAATCTTGAGGTCTCAGTGCCTCTTGTCGTCTTAGAGGGACGCCTTCCGAACCAAATCCATCCTCCTCTGAATGCTTAGGAAGTCTCACCGGCAAGGTAATTGAACCTAAAGTTGACCTCAAACTTCAGAATGCAAATAAATACTAATACTGGATATGTCATAACAAGAAAAGTTAAAGGGCATGCCTTCAGCCATATCCTTTGTCTTGTGAAGAAGAAAAGTTCCGGACAGTATAGTAACGAAGCCACACATTTCTGTGACAATTTGAGTTGGACTCTGTCGATCCCAATCCTTGTAAAAAGGAATTCAAATGTCAACCCTTAGTACTCGATATGAATCGACAATGACAAATCAGTGGCATAATAAATAGACAAAAACACTCATTTTCTTCTACTTTGTGCAACATTTTCACTCAACCGTCTGAGAACTGTCTTCTATTAATCACATTGATTCATTCCATCTATTACCAATACAAATGAGGCAAAATATTGAATAGAAAAGGAGAATTAAGCATTTAATTACCAATCAGCATAAACAAGATTCATGCCGGTAATAACTACAATTCCAAAGATCAACAATCTAGACTGATCCTTCCCCAAATGGACTCAATTCTCCTCAAAAGTTCTGATATGATTGCCTACTCAAGCAAAAACAAAGAAACAGAGATTGCAGACAAATATACCTTGAACATTATAATGCTAGCCAAAATGGTTAGTGATGTAAACATCACATAGTATATGGGTGATACAACAGCCGTATTGAAAGTATCAAGTGCCTGCAGTGCAAAAGCAAAAAACCAAAATAACATTAAAGATTATAGCATCAAACAATAAAAAAACGGAAAGCTTCACAACAGATTATTAAATCAAGTAACAGAGAACCTTGAAAAATACCAAGTTCTCGGTATCAAATGCTTGTAAATGTCAGAAGATCAGGGGATACATGGGAAAGAGGGTTACAAATTAACGAATGTCTAGAAGGTGGGGAGAAAAACACTGATACTTATAATCTTAGAGAAACTCAAAGAAGAAGTTGAAGCTCCTAACAAATGCAAATGAGATCATACCTTCATTTTTAAGTCATAAGAAGAAAGAAAGACCAATATAATGTGCATTGAAACCTAGGACATTGAAATGCGAAAAGCCACTTCACCTCCACAACTTTGTATCTCTCAAGGTTACAAAATGCAAAAATACCTGCAAATACCTCTTATTCCTAGCAGTAGTAAAAGAAGTAATGTTTCCCCAACTTTACTGGCTTTATAAAACAATCAACTCAGTTTACTCATGTCATATTTTCATAATTGAGAAAGGGGCCAATTACTTTCACAACAGATATGAAGTTCCAAAAAAACAAAAGTGAAGCTACCTCAAGAATTCACAAAGACAAAAACCATCCACTTGAAGAAACATGAAAGTACATCAATGCATCATATTAACATCACCAAAGAGAAGTTAGAGAAAATCAAATTAAGGGAATAAAAAGACAAATTAAGAATTGATACAGCCACCAATTTTCTCAAACATGATGCCAGGAAAAAAAAAGTTATAAGCAATAGAACCTAATAAAAAAGTTGAACCAGCAAAAAGAACACAAATTTGTTACCTTGTTCAAATAATTCATTTGAGTAAGCACACAAGTAATTACAACTAAAGTGAAGGCCCATGTTTGCGGATATATCAGCTGATTCATCCCTGACAGTGTTAATTTCAATGCAATCCCAAGTGCTTTAACACTCATTACCTGTCAAAGCAAAAGTTACAAACAAACCATCCACAGAGGAAGAATAATAAGGGATAAAGAACTGAAGAAGTAACCATTTTTACATCATATACATACCGACAAAGACCCCACAAGAGAACAAACTCCAATGTAAACCATTATATGTGTCTGGCCGTAGTCAGGGATGAAGTGGAATATAAGAACAAATGCAGCTGTTATGACCAAAGCTGCATAAAATAGAAAAGCTGGAACAAAAGAAAAGATATAAAATAGGTCAGTCAGCTTCCTAATAATTTCCCTTTGCTTGGAAAAGTACATAAGGGAAAATAATAAACGTCATACAATACTTTCCAAAAAAATAAACATCATGGAAGAAAAAAGCTAAAACCAAAACATCGTACCAGGTTCTGTAGCAAGATCCCAAACTTCTCTCACAGATTCAATCTGACGTTCTTGAGGAGCATGCAAAACTATTGTTGTCGAACCCACAACACAAAGAACACAACCAAGAATGCCAAAAATATGTAGCTTCTCCCGCAAAATAATATGTGCAAGTACGGCACTGTATAAAGACAAGATGGTCAGAACTGGAGACCGGCACAGTAATCATAAGACAAGTCAGTAACGTATCATGCCTGATAATAATGCTGAGAGCACCAAGAGGAGTGACCAATATAGCTGGTGCAAATGCATAGGCTGCAAAATTAGCAACCTCGCCAACAATCACTGTTGCAATGACCATGTGCATTAGAACAAAATCACCCACATGATGCTGATTAGAATCATAATGGTAATTTGCTCAATATTACGATCTGAATCAGTCATTTTATTAGATGAAAAATAAATCAAATCTGAGGACGAATTTCGGTACATAGAAGAATAGAAAGAAAAGCTAACTAACCATATGTCGTAGGATGGTAAAAATACTTACTTGTGATCATGCCCACCCACCAAAGTGGTTCATATAAGTAAGAGTATCCTCCACTTCCTGCAAATTGAAACCCACATCAAAATTTGAGCAAATCGTCTTATTTCCCACATGAATTAATAAACCAAGCAAACAATCAGTGAAGATCGAAGTCCCTCAAAACTTAGAAAATGTGAAGAAGAGTACCAGCTCTAATGCCGGAAGCACCAGCCTTTTTCAAGCCCTTTTTCTTGACAATGAAGCTGGCACCTATAAACACGCTTGAAGACAGAGCCAATACTAATCCCTTTATATTATCAGACGACATGCCCTCCCTCCAGCTATGAGTCGCCATTTCCCCCCAATTACCCAAAAAAAAATAAAAAATCCCTAACGCAATTCTCAATCACGCTAATCACAAAGCCATGCGTTTTCCACCACAAGTAAACACTGTTCCCACACGATTCTTTCCACCCAAACAACATACATTAGACGATTAAGCAATCTCTATCATATATCTCTTTATATCAATCTACTAAATGGACTGAATCTTGACTGAGTTTGAAATCGAAAGAGTGAGAAAAGAGAAATCAAAATCCAATCTACAATTATACATAAACAGAGTAAAATTTTAACTGCAGAGACAAAAGAGGTGGTTAGTGAGTTATTGCTTCGCTTAGATCGAAACAAGAGATAGAGAGGGACTGACTCTTCTCCGACCCTTGCCTTGCTTGAGAAGACACACCCGCTCGCTCTCTTTAGGGGTGGCAATAAGCCAGGCCAGTCCGGCTTATTCGGTTCGACCTAACTTTGTTTTTGTTTTTTAAAGTAGAAAATAAACAATGACGTTTTTTATTTTAAATACAATATTGTTTTCCTCTGGCCTGGCTTATTCGGTTCGACCTAACTTTGTTTTTATTTTTTAAAGTATAAAATAAACAATGACGTTTTTTTTTAATACAATATTGTTTTCCTTATGCTTGTCAAGCCTCGGAAAAGGCTAGGTCTAAGCAACCCGAGCTCGAGCTAGTTTGATAAGAATAGTAAAAATTATCAGGTTTGATTTGATCGGATTCGGTTTGGTTTGAAATCAACGGATTTAGTTTGATAGATTTCAAATCAGGTTTGAATTTTTTTCTAAATTTTGAGTTTTGAGTTTTGAGTTAGGTTTAAGCTCGGGCTGCCTAGCTTAGTACGGTTGAAACCTAAACTTTTTAAATAAAGTAACGTCATTTTTATTCTTTTAAAAATAAAAAATATATATCAAATTGAGTTTGAACCGAACTTGACTAAATCAAATACAATTGAGCTTGGGTCTAAAGTCTCGAACTCGATCAAGTTTCGGGCTAAGCTTTGTTCAACACAAAATTTCAAGTTAGACTTAGGTCTAATTGCGTTCGAACTCTTCCTAACCCATTACCAACCCTAACTAACTGAAAGTGAAATTAATTTTTTTAAAAGTCTCCTAACATTATAATTCTCAAGTAACTGAAAGTGGAATTAATCTTTTTTAAAATCCCTATGATTGTAATTTATCTCTATTTTAAAAATATAATAATTTATAAATTGAATAGAATAACTTCTTATTTAACTATTTATTGTTAT
>JAOSBN010000178.1:1611845-1630079 GCA_027563595.1 Erythroxylum suave | reverse complement strand
AAAGTTAAACTAATGACTAAATTTAAAATTTTGAAAAAGGGGGGAAGGGGGGATGGGGGACGCGCGCGGGAGAGAAAAATTTTAAAAATTTTGTTTTTTTTTAAAATTTAAATTTAAAAATTTTGCAATTTAGTCCCTAAATTTTTTAATTTTTTCGGTATTGGCCGGTATTTATAATACCGGCCGATATTTGAACCCGGTACCAAAATCGATATTTCGATACCGTTTTTCGATTGGTACGGTACAAAATTCAAAATATTGTTCGTAACCCTTCAAATTTTAGATTATGCAATCACGACGCCCTCATACTAAGGACATCAGAAGAATAAACTAAAAACAAAGAACTTAATGGTGCAGTGCGTTGTAATGCGATAATAGTTTGTGGCGGTAGAAGAATAAACAGAAAACAAATGACTGAGGGCTGAGGGCTGAGGGATGAAGGAAAACAATAAATAACGTCAGGTTAGAATTGAAGAAATTGAAAGTTTGAATATTTTATTGTTATTTTTTAAAATTTAAGCTAGAATTGAAAAAATTTGAAAGTTTGGGCATTTTATTATTACTTTTTTAAATTTGAAATATAATTAAAAATTGACAAAAGTTTGAGTATTTTTTAAATAATTAACCATAGTTTATATTAACGATACTTTAGGCCTAAACCTTTATTGTAAATTAGCAATCAACAAAATAATTGTTTTGATAAAAGAAAATATTTGTTATTTTATTTTAATGATAGTTTTATTGTTGATATTATGCATGATAAAAGAAAACAAAAATTAAATATATCAAGCAGTAATTTAAAAAAATTAAGAATAATCTATATTCAATATAATCATGTAATTTAATAGTTTGAAGTTTTGACTGAAGATATGAGTGTCCATTAACTATTATCATTAAAATAGAGAATTAGAATAATTTTAATATAATATTAGAGTCAACCAAAATGTATGTATACAAAATATATCATATCTTTAATCAAAATTTTAAAATATTAAATTATATTAAATTATATTAAATTGATTATATTTTAATTATATTTAATTGCTAAAAAGTAAAAAGTAAAATGTAAAAAGAATGAGGAGTGTCACAGGTGTGACATGAAGTGTCACCCCATAGGCATGACAACTACTATCACACCTTAGAAACTTGCTACTTCTCAATTATAATAATAATAATTATAATTAAATGTAATTAATTAAAGTATAATTAATTAATTAAATTAAATACAATAAAATAATTAAAATATATGATTTTTTGGTGACTTACGTTAATGATTTTGTATTTATTGTTATTGTTGTTGTTATTATTATTATTATTATTATATGTTCTATATTTTTATTAGAGATATAAATATAATTTTTATAGAATTAAATATCTATAATAATTTCTTATGAGATTTTAAATCATACCCTCATAAATAATTTTATACATAAACAACTAATTTTATTAAATATCTTTAATAAATAATTGATGTTATTCGTTAATAAAATAGATTAATATTATCCTCTATTAACTAACAACTAATATAATATATTGTTTGGCAAATAGGGCATAGAATCTGAACAATTTGGAAAGTAGTGCGATGAGCATCTCACTTTCTTTGTTTTGAAAGTGGAGAGAGAGGATAAGCTTTTGGAAGATATTTTGAACTTATAATTTAGAAAACAAAAGAAATTAATTATAGTTTTGACCTTTTTTAGCATAATTTGAGAAAATTTTAAGCAGTATAAAAGATACAAATCTCACGTAGTTTAATTTTTTTTAAAAAATCTCTTGATTTTTAAATTCTCGAAAAAATCTCTTCAAAAAAACTTTTTTTCTTAAATTTTAATTAAAAATAATGATAAAAGTCATGCAATATGAATGTTAGATATTAACTAGAAATGTCAATTTTAGCTCGACATGCCTCCTCTCGAGTTTATTGAGCCATAGGCGGGGCACGAGCTAAAATTGTCTGACCCTACTAGGGTGTTGGCTTTCTGTGGCCTGACTGAAATGTAAAAAATGATGTCTTTTTTAATTTTTAAAAATATCTATAAGGTTAGGTCGAGCCACGGGTTATCCGAGCTCAACTTGATCCATTCACATCCCTAATATTAACTAATTAAATGTTACTAATATGTAACTCAAATTATCTTTTAAACTCGACTCAAACTAATTAATTTCGAATTAAACTAATAATTGAAGACAATTATAAGAAAATATTAATTTGAGTTAAATTTAATTAATTTGACTTAAATTTAAGAATTTAGGTGAATCATTATGTAAATACTATTTGAATAATACAAGTCTAATTTTCTCTATACATAGATTTTATTGTTATTTTTATCAAAATTAAAAAAGGAGTTTTTCTAAAAATTGATAATTAGAAAGTATTTTTCTATAATTTTAAAAGTTAAAAAATTTAAATTATAAAATAAATATATATCTTTTTATCTAATTAGTATAAGGCAGAATAAATTGTGAAAAAGAACAATAACCTATATTTTAAATAAATTATTCAACAAATTAACAATTTAAACTTCTTTTATAAGCTGACAGTCAAAGGTAACAAAGTGATCGACAATGCATGATTATGGCTGCAACCGAACCATCATGCATTTTGTGACACCGGATTCAATAAGTGTATTCCTTTTCTACCCTCCCACCTTTGCGGTGGCGGCTGAGCAAGTCATTATATATTGAAGCCCCACCGCATTCATCGAAAGAGGAAATCCCACAACGTGTTGTAGGGTTTTAGATTTTGGTTCAATTACAAAAGAAGAGAGGGATGGCTTGGTCTTTGTCTTCTGTGACCAACACTACCGGCAGCAATGCCTCCGTCGCCTCTCTTCCTCTCTTTTCCCTACTCCGTCTTCGCATTTCCGAATCATCTCTCTCATACATCCCTGTTTGTACAGGAGAGCAGGTGTTTCTGTTATCTATTTGTCGCAATCTCAGGTTTTGGTTGTTAATGGCAGAACAAATGGTAAAGTGGTTCGCCTAGGTTTGCCTAGTAAAGGACGTATGGCCGACGACACTCTTGAGCTACTCAAGGTTTGCGGCTAATTTCATTACCGGTCTCTTCAGATCTTGCGTTTTTACTTTTAGCTTTGTTTCGGTCCACTACTGAAAAACGTCTGGTTGGTCGATTATGTGTCTAGATATGCAATTGTTTCAGTTGGCTTGAATTTTGTTATACTTAGTGATGGCTTGAAAAGTAAATTTGGGTTTATTCAATGTTTTTTTAATTTTTTTAATTGTGATATTTATCTTTTTTTTTTCTTTCTACGAAGGATTGCCAGTTGAATGTCAGGCAGGACAATATGTTGCAGAAATTTCACAAGTTTCTCTCAATTTTGCACCAATTCTATTCAAAATATTACCGAGAAAAACATGATCCCTTTCTTTTTCTTCGATGCATCTGATAGCGATTGTGAACAACATGTTGAATGGAGAGAAACCTGTGGAATTTTTGCAATATATTGTCGTGGGTTCTCTTGCCTGACATTCAATCCGCAATCTTTCAGAGAAAGAAATAAAAAGGTAAATATCAAAATAAAAAAAATCACAAAAACATTGAACAAACCCAAATTTACTTTAGTAAAAACGCAAAATTTGAAGAGACGGGTAATGCGATTAGCCGCAAACATTGACTCAAGTGTGTCGTCGGTCACACGTCCTTTACTAGGCAAACCACCACTTTACTAGACATGTAATAAGTTTGTGTTTAATGTTCATACAGTCTGCGTTTCTCAGTTATTTTGAAAATTGGAAAGTATTTTTCTATAATTTTAAAAGTTATTTTTAATTATAAAAGAAATATATATCTTTTTATCTTATTAGTATAATGCATAAGATAAAAAGATATAGTATGAACATTAAAAGAAAAATCAAATTCTAACACTAATTAACAAAATAGTAAAATTTTAGAATATGTTATTAAAAACTGTTTATTTTTAAAAATTTTAATTAAGTGCCTAAATTTTTAATTTTTAATTGAATAACTAACATTTTAAAATCTCAACAATTCAATTCAAAAACTTATTTTTGATGATAAGATATTTTATTAAATGTTACGTAAATGTTCATCTATTAGCTATGTCGGTTTTGAATTAAATTGTTAAAGTTTTAAAAAAATATTAAAAAAGTCTAACTTTTTAATTAAGTGGCTAAAGTTTTAAAAATTTTAATTGAGTGGCTAGCATTTTAAAATCTCAACAATTCGATTATTTTTAATGATATGATATTTTATCAAATGTTACAACTTAAATTAAATTGATATAGTTTTAAAAGATTAATTTTTCAATTGAAAATTTTGAAAGCTTAGATTCGAGATAACAAAACCAACACAGAAGGGCATAGTCAACCTTGACAGGCCACAGGCCTAGGTCGGATGGGCCACAGGCTGGGCCAAAATCGACTTATTGACATTCTTAGATTAAACACTAAATTTAAAAAACCTCAAAAAATTAAACACCTTAAAATTAATTATCTCCATACTTTTTAAATAAACTTTTTATAAAAGAATTCACAATTCACAATATTAAAAATTTACCTTTTATTTTATTTTTAAAAGGAGGTTTATATCACATTTCCCCATATTTTGAGAATTTAAATAGCTCTCTTTTATGACCATTTAAGACCGCATTATTCCATACATTTGTATTCATTAAAAAGGGTGACCCTATGTCCAACAATAGAAGAGATGACACGAAGTAAAGAAAAAACACTGATAATTCAGTTCATATCACAAAAAGTCATCCATTGTAATCAGTTGATCGATAAACTAAATGTTTAAAGAGAAGTAAGCAATGGATAAAATTAAAGCCCGAGTTTTGCGCGAAGTTGGCGCCATCTTGGAGTCTCTTCGTCAAAGATATATGTCAATGAGGAGACTAGAATTCCACGGCCTCCAATCTGCACCAAACCATAGTAGATTCCTCAGGAATGAATCAACGTAAAGTAATCCCTCATATGGATAACATGCAAAAGCAGGGATGACATAAATGGTCCAATCAAGTCTGAAATCAACAGGTCAAACTCGGGTTAACTTAACTAGGAGATGAGCTCAGGCCTAGCCTGAAAGGACTAACAGCCCAAACATCTTGTTAAAACGACATTATTTTAGTTTAACTACTTAAAACTGCGTCGTCTCATTATCTATAGGTTAAAAGAACTCAAGCAAAATGACAATAATTTCCATGTAGATATCTGAACGTTGGAAGTAAAACATGAATAGAAATAAAATGAAGGGGGCTCCTTTCATGTCTTGAGAGGCAAAGAGTATTTGGAAGACAAAATTTAGGACTCACCAGTCTCAGTTGTTTGACAGATTCGTAGAGAGTCTTTTTTGGAACAACAATGACTATGGCATAATAATCCGGTGAATCTTTACCATCACAGAAAACTGGACTTACAGTAGGTCCTTGTAACATGAAGCATATTCAAGAGCTTAACATTGAAAAGCACCAAGCAATTTAATTGGCAGAGAGTGAAGACTCTCAGTAATCTGTGTTTTACGAATAAGTGATTAAACTAAAATCCTATAGCATCACCTCAGGGTCTTTAGCTGTTTTTGATGTAGAGAAAAGGAGAGTTTAGATATATAGATACTTTATGGGTTCAGGTGCAGAAAAATAAGGACCTTTAACAGTGTTCATGCCAGATTTACACATAAAAGTTGCAAGTTAATGCCTTTTCTAATTCCCCAAACAAAAATTGAGACAAATGAGAAAATATGCAATCTCAAACCTCACCTGTAATCCAGACAAGAATGGCTGGTTCCGTAGTTTCTCAACAACTCCCAGAACAGAACTTCCTCTCATGTTTGCAGTCACCTGGAATGAAAGTATTAGGACAGTAAAAACTCGAAGAGGAGAAGAAAAGGACGGACAGGGCACAGTAATATGTGTACCGTGAACTGACAAACTGCTCTCAAATGTGCTTCCAACTTTTCAAGAATCTCATGGGTTGCATCCTGGACGTCTTTCCTCTGGATCAATGCCTTCCCTGCTTGCAACAAGAACAGCCTGAAAAATACACGCAATAAAATCTTTTCAAGCCATGAATTAAACCAGCTGTTTAAGAACAGACTACATGATGAAATGCTTGATAACGTCCATGTTAATAGCTTACCTGGCTCTCCAATACCACTCCTCCTTCAATTTCTTTCAAGTTGTTTTCTTTCAGAGTTGTTCCACTACACATAAGGTCCATGATAGCATCAGCTATGCCCATCTAAATTAAGAAGAAAGACCAGCAAATCTTTTACAAACATAGTATGATAATCACAAAGTAAGATGATGTCTAAACAACTAACATTAGCTGCCAAATTCATATTAAGGATATTGATACTTCTAACAAGGGAACCAAAGAAAGCCTTGAGATAGGAATGTATAGTAACAAACAGAAAGATTGAATAACATAGTGGTAAAACTTTATTCTCACCGCTGGAGCAGCCTCCAGTGCTCCGTCAGCAGTTGAAAAATTTACATGCTTCAATCCATTTTCTTCCATAAATTTAGGGCCAAGCTGTGCTTAAAGGTCAAAGAGAAACAAGCCCCAAATGAAACCCCATCTAATAAGGGGAAAAAAAAGAATTGTGCCAAAATAACAAACACTGTAGACAGAAACATTATACATATCATACGTAAGAGAAGCCAGTAGCAACTCGCAGAGGTCTCTCAGCTGTCCATTGAGGCATTTGTGCTAGATCTCTTATAGAGGTCACATTTTCGAAAATTCCATACTTGGGAATCTGAAGGAATAGGAAAGACAGCAAAAATAGTGAACAAAATTGCATCAGAACTCAGTTGTATCGCAAACGAAATAAAGTTAATCAAGAACTTACTGCAAGGGATAAATGGCAATCCCATATTCAAGAGCTTCATGAACAATAATAAGATCGTCATTCCCCTGATAAGAGCAGTTTTAGTTACCAGTCATTCCTTTACTATATTCAGCCAAAAGAAGTAATTGATACAAGCTCCTGGAAGAAAAACAGTTCTGGAATGATACAATAGATAAGTTGAATTCAATTAACTGGTAACAATGGAGCGGATAGCTTGTTATTTGATTGTTCTTTTAAAGAATGCATTGGATAGGCCATGATTATGGCTGCAACTCAACCATCATTCATTTTGTGACGCCAGATTCAGCATAATGTTGCAAATAAAAGCAGATTGTACCAGATATTCCTAAGCTTCCAACTAACAAGAGAAGTCCTCCTTTTTAGAGTATAGGGGCACATCGAAACTTACCAAAGTCAAGCTTTTTCTATAATGATGGTTTGAAAACTTCGCTTCAAATTGGAAGCAAAAGTTACAAATCCATCAATATAATTGGAGTTTGTTGAAAGATACGCAACCATAATAGCAACTTCGAAAGATTAGCTATTTATAACTTTAAGCGAGAAGTAAAAACAAACTTTCTGTAATTGCATGGTGAATGCTTTAAATTTATATCTAACGGATTTTCCAGCTACCATCTCACAAGTAACATTGGTATAAGGAAGAACTGGAAAGAAAGAAAAAAAAGCAGCATCCATTTTCATTTCCTTAATGTATCTTGGAGCAAAACAAAGACTGACACATCCAAGATAAATATAGCAGTTGCACCTTTAACATGGGAACTTGAACAATGACAATTTACTGAGGATGATTCTTAACTGGTGAAATATTCATAAGTACTTCCATGTGAGAAGTATGATGAATAGAGTATACTTGAATTATAGAACAAGTAGCTTGTGCAAAACTGAAGATGCACCACTTGTATCAATAAAACCTCAAATTTATTATACAGAAAATCCAAGTGAGGGCCGCAGAGAAGCATTCAACAGTTTCCTGCTACTGCTTACCTGTCCATGTTCACTAACTGTATCAAAACCGACAATTCCGAGGTCCAAATCTCCCGACACCAACTTTTTTACGATGTCTTTGGGCCGCCGGAACCACACCTCCAAATTGTAAAGCTAAAAAACAGAAAAGCCAACAAATGATTTATCTTCGGATAAACTGCAAACTCAGAAAAAATAATCATGTCACTTGTAACCATAATAACAAACCAATGATGCGAGGGAATGAACAGATTGCTCTTTCAGCACAAGTAAATTACTGATAAGAATATTTCCTAACTTTGGATAAATATTTTTTTGCATGATTTAAAATAAAAAATATACATACAGAGGAAGAAGAAGATATATATGCACAGCTGTCAATAAGTATGAATAACTCCAAATTCCAGACTTAAGTTCAAACCAACTGTGGTCACATTCAGTAGATCCTTGACGAAAGAACATTTTCTTTCATGCATTCTTTGTGATTTAAGATGTTGTTCTCCATCGCTATCAATGCATCAAAGAAAAAGAAAGGAATCATGTTTTTCTTGGTAGTATTTTGAGTAGAATTGGTGCAAAATAGAGAGAAACCTGTTGAATTTTTGCAATATATTGTCGTGGATTACCCTGCCTGACATTCAATCAGCAATTCTTCAGAGAAGGAAATAAAAAGGTAAACATCAGAATAAAAAAATCACAAAAACATTGAACAAACCCAAATTTACTTTTCAAAGAAAGGGAAGCAAAGCTAAAAATAAAAACGCAAAATCTGAAGAGACCGGTAAGGCAATTAGCCGCAAACCTTGAGTAGTTCAAGAGTGTCGTCGGCCATACGTCCTTTACTGGGCAAACCTAGGCGAACCACTTCACCATTTGTTCTGCCATTGACAACCGAAACTTGAGATTGCGACAAACAGAGAACAGAAACACCTGCTTTCCGGTACAAACAGGGATGCCTGAGAGAGATGATTGGGAAATGCGAAGACGGAGTGGGGAAAAGAGAGGAAGAGACATGAGAGAGCCATTGCTGCTGGCATTGTTGCGTCACGGAAGACAAAGACAAAGCCATAGCCTCTCTTCTTTTGTAATTGAACCAAAATCCAAAACCCTAAGTTGTGGGATTTCCTCTGGGGCTTCAATATATAATGCCTTGCTCTGCCGCCGTCGCAAAGGTGAAGGGGAGGAGATACTTCTTGATACGGAACAAGATCTTCTGTTCCACTAACCAATTCTCACATGTAACTGTAAAATCTCAATTATCCACTGCAATTTGTTGAGATATATTGGGAACAAGGGAACAGATTATTGTTAACAGAAGATCCGTTGCCCATTGATACTCTGTACTGATTTGCTCTGCTTTGCTGCTGAGTGCTGAGTGCTGAGTGCTGCATGCAGAGTGGAGATAGAGACACGTGTCTAGGTGATTTTTCTATTTGGAAAATGTCTTGTAAATGTTTTACTTAATGAAATTGACCTATCATAAATGATTAGACATGAAGACATTTTAATGTATTTTTCAAGTAATATAAGAAATTATAAATTTTGATTAAATTAATCGTTTTTTAAATTCTTCTCTCTTGCCAAATGATAAAGATAGTAATATTACAATAATATCCGGTAGAAATTCTGCTAGAATGCAGAGTTTAAAGAGATTAAGTAATGCGCAATTTACCTACTAGAATGCAAAGTTTAAAGAGATCCAGTAATGCGTAATTTTATCCTTAATTAATGAAAAATTGTTCCAAACAATCCACATAAAATTCAAACTATAATTATAAAATTTAACAAAGTTTCATTTTTTTATAATTAATCCAAAACTTGAATCATATTTATTTGCATCATTACCTTGCCTTAGTAATAAAATTTATATGCAATAGTCTACATTTAAATTATATTATGATTACAAATGAACTTGTAAGCTCTGTTTGATAGACGGCGTTTCAGTCATTTTTTAGCGTCTTAGAAGATACTAGTTGTTTGAATTATTTTGTTTGGTTATCAACTGGTAGGCTGACTTATTCAACCCAATTAGCTAATTATTTAGAATTGAAAAAACTTTCATTGGTCGAGGATTATGCCCATTATTCTTTTAGAATAATAGTGGTGGAGGCCTTTGTCCTTTTCCATGTTAATCAATCAGTCTTTTTTAATTTTTCCAATGAGAAAACATGTTTTTAATATTATAGTTAATTATACTTATATACTTTTATTTAATATTAATAATAATAATTTTATATTTTAAAAATAATAATTTTATAAAATTATTTTAATTATGGTACAAGTTCTAATATATTATGTCATTCTTCCACTCATCCATAATTCTAAAACTATTAATAATTAAAATTTTAAATATTACTTCATTTTAATAAATAATAATTAAACAAATTATTTAAAAAATATATAATATTTGCCTAAAAAAATATTTTGATGGTCACAGTCTTTAATATTTGCAATCCTTATCTAACAGTATATAACTCCCGTAGTTATTTGTATTAACATAGTTAATTATTTATCTATAAGGTCGTGAAATAAACAAGAATATTAGTTTTTTTAAATGGAATATTAGTTTATAGGGTTAATTATGAAAAAAAGTCAATCTTTTTTCAAAATTTTAATTACAACCCGAACTTTAAAAAGTAACAATACAATACCTAATTACTTCCAATTTTTTCGATTCTAGCCCGCATTTTAAAAAGTTACAATAAAATGCTCATTTTTTATTTTTTTAAATTTTAACCCAATGTTAGTGTTTTTGTTAGATTTGTTGACGTAGCTTGCCATGTGATTCAGAAACCTTAATAATTAATACACGTAAATCAAAATTAACACAACAAGTGAAGATTAATAAATCGATGTCATTTAATCACATGATTAAAACGACGTTGTTCTTTAAAAATGAAATAAATCATACTACACAGTTCCGATGACCTTACATTTTGATTTCAGTTTTTTTCTTCGTATCCCTTCAATTTTTAGATTATGCTGTCACGACACCTCACACTAAGGATATCAGAAGAACGAACTAAAACAAAGAGCTTACTGGTGCAGTGCGTTGTAATGCGATGATAGTTTGTAGTGTTAGAAGAATAAATAGAAAACAAAGGACCGAGGGTTGAGGGATAAGGGAGAACAACAAATAACATTGGGTTAGAATTAAAGAAAATTAAAAGTTTGAGCATTTTATTGCCATTTTTTTAAATTTGAGTTAGAATTGAAAATTTTTGAAAATTTGAACATTTTATTGTTATTTTTTAAAATTTGAAATATAATTACAATTTGACAAAAGTTTGAGTATTTTTTTTAATAATTAACTCTAGTTTAAATTAACGATACTTTAGGCCTATACCTTTGTTGTAAATTAGCAATCAACAAAATAATTGTTTTGTTAAAAGAAAATATTTTGGTATTTTATTTTAATGATAGTTTTATTGTTGATATTATGCATGATAAAAGAAAACAAAAAATTAAAATATATCAAGCAGTAATTAAAAAAATATTAAGAATAATCTATATTCAATATAATCATGTAATTTAATAGTTTGAAGTTTTGATTGAAGATATGAGTGTCCATTCACTATTATCTATAAAATAGAGAATTAGAATAATTTTAATATAGAATTAGAGTCAACCAAATTCTATATATACAAAATATATCATATCTTTAATCAAAAATTTAAAATATGAAATTATAATTAAATGTATTTAATTGATTATATTTAATTGTTAAAAAGTAAAAGGTAAAAAAAAGGAGGAGTGTCACCCCACAGGCATGAGAACCACTATCACACTTGTGAGACTTGCAACTTCTCAATTATGATAATAATAATTATAATTAATTAATTGATGAAAATACAATAAAATAATTAAAATATATGATTTTTTGTTGATTTATGTTAATGATTTTGTATTTATTGTTATTGTTGTTATTGTTATTATTATTATTATTATTATTATTATATGTCCTATATTTTTATTAGAGCTACAAACATAATTTTTATAGAATTAAATGTCTATAATCTAATTTCTTATGAGATTTTAAATCATATCCTTATAAGTTATTTTATACATAAACAGCTAATTTTACTAAATATCTTTAATAAATAACTGATGTTATTCGTTAATAAAATAAATTAATATTATCCATTATCAACTAACCACTAATATAATATGTTGTTTGGCAAATAAGGCATAGAGTCTGAACAATTTGCAAAGTAGTGCAATGAGCATCTCACTTTTGTTTTGTTTTTGAAAGTGGAGTCAGAGGAGAAGCTCGTGGGAGATAATTTGAACTTATAATTTAGAAAACAAAAGAAATTAATTTTAGTTTTCACTTTTTCTAGCATAATTTAAGAAAATTTTAAGTAGTATAAAAGATACAAACCTCTCACGTAGTTTAAATAAAAAAAACTCTTGATTTTTAAATCCTTGAAAAAATCTCTTCAAAAAAATTTATTTTCTTAAATTTTAATTAAAAATAATGACGAAAGACATGCAATATAAATACTAGATATTGACTAGAAATGTCAATTTTAGCCTGGCTTGCTTCCTCTCGAGTTTACCGAGTTATAGGCGGGCCACCAACTAAAATTGTTTGACCCTATTAGTCTATTGGCCGCCTATGGCCTGATTGAAACGTAAAAAATGATATCATTTTAAATTTTTATAAATATATATAAGGTTGAGTCGAGCCACGGGTCATCCAAGCCCGACCTGATCTATTGACATCTTTAATATTAACTAATCAAATGTTACTAATACGTAACTCAAATTATCTTTTAAACTCGACTCTAACTAATTAATTTCAAATTAAACAAATAACTGAAGACAATTATAAGAAAATATTAATTTAAGTTAAATTAAATTAATTTGACTTAAATTTAAGAGTTTAGTTGAATTAGATAATATTTGAATAATACAAGTCTGACCTTCTTGATTCGTATATTTTACTATAATTTTTGCCAAAGTTTTTTTTTGACAATAAGGTAATTTTATTAATGATCAAAAAATAATTGCCCTTACAAAATCAGGGAAATTAGAATGCCAATCCCCAATATAAGAATGGTTACGAGATGCTTGAGCTAATTGATGAGCAATCTCGTTACATGAGCGACGAACGTGTTGATATTTAACTGCACAACTAGAACCAGCCACAATATTCAAAATATTGATAATGATATCAACAAAGAAAGAGTTTTCAGCAGCACCACCATCTTGCAAGGCTTGAATGGTTTGAAGATTGTCACTTTCCAAGATAACATGTTGCCAATTAAATCCAAAGGACCAGCTCAATGCTTCCTTTACTGCAAAAGCCTCCGCCTCCCTTGGTGACAAATTAATTGCAGCACATCCAACTTTGACACCCATAATAACACCATCATAGTTCCTAGCTACCAGTCCAAAGCCCGTCGAGTTATTGTCCACCCCAACCGCTACATCAATGTTTATTTTGATCCATGGAGCTTCGGGTTTCTACCAGGAATTAGCAGCAGCATGCTGATCAGATTGTTCAATAGATACACAACGCCAATCTTGCAGGAAATTCCATGCACGAAACCAAATAGTAGATGGGGATGCCCATTTTTGTTTCCATATAATATCATTCCTGCAGCACCACAGTTGCCGACAAATTGTGCAAGTAAGTCCATAGTCTCCTTCATTAAATAAATAACTGAATTTTCCAAGCCACTCTATGAAAGAAGACGCAGTACTAGAATACCAACCCAAAATGGATGCTTGCCAAACTTTCTATGTGAAATCACATGAGACCCAAATATGGAAAACTGATTCCTCAACATGACCACATAGAAGGCATAAGTTAGAAACTTGAACTTTCTTCAACAAGTTGTCACGGGTTGGTAGAATGTTGTGTAAAGCTCGCCATGCAAAATCTTTTACTTGTGGTAGAGCTTTCAATTTCCAGACCTTGCGCCGTAACCTACTACCTAACGCATTAAGAGGTACATCTATAGGCTGGATAAGTTGGTTATATGCTGATTTAACAGAATAAATGCCTCTATTATCCCATCTCCATAAAAGGGCATCTTCACTATTAGCAAGCAATGACATAGACAAAATATCATTGGGATCATTAACATTAAAGATAGTCCTAATCCGAGCGGCCTTCCAAGTTCCATTCTCAATTAAGTTACTCACAAACACTTCCGCAACTGTTACCAAAGTTAAAAAAGGAGTTTTTAAAAAAATTGATAATTAGAAAGTATTTTTCTATAATTTTAAAAGTTAAAAATTTTTCAAATTATAAAATAAATATATATCTTTTTATCTAATTAGAATAATGCAGAATAAATTGTGAAAAAAAACAATAACCTATATCTTAAATAAATTATTCAACAAATTAACAATTTAAAGTTCTTTTATAAGGTGATAATCGAAGGTAATAAACTGATCGTGCCTCTAAAGAATGCATTGGATATGCATGATTATGGCTGCCTTAACCAGCATTCACTTTGTGAAACCAGATTCAATTAATATATTCCTTTTCTACCCTCCACTTCACCTTTTAGGGTTTTAGATTTTGGTTCAATTACAAAAGAAGAGAGGCGATGGCTTGGTCTTTGTCTTCTGTGACCCAACACTATCAGCAGCAATGCCTCCCTCGCCTCTCTTCCTCTCTTTTCCCTACTCCGTCTTCGCATTTCCGAATCACCTCTCTCACACATCACTGTTTGTACAGGAGAGCAGGTGTTTCTGTCATCTGTTCGTCGCAATCTCAGGTTTCGGTTGTTACTGGCAGAACAAATGGTAAAGTGGTTCGCCTAGGTTTGCCTAATAAGGGACGTATAGCCGCGGACACTCTTAAGCTACTCAAGGTTTGCGGCTAGTTGCATTACCGATCTCTTCAGATTTTGCATTTTTACTTTTAGCTTTGCTTCCGTTCACTAGTGGAAAACGTGTGGTTGGTGGATTATGTATCTAGAGATGCAATTGTTTCAGTTGGCTTGAATTTTGTTATGCTTGAGAGACAGAAAGAGAGATGAGGTCAATGATATTCTTTTCGGGTGTTGAGACTTTCTCTAACAAGTCACTTTCTTTGAAAAGTAAATTTGGGTTTATTAAATGTTTTTGTGATTTTTTTATTATGATATTTACCTTTTTTTTTCTTTCTCTGAAGGATTGCCAATTGAATGTCAGGCAGGTTAATCCACGGCAATATGATGCAGAAATTCCACAGGTTTCTCTCTAGTTTGCCCCAATTCTACTCAAAATACTAACGAGAAAAACATGATCCCTTTCTTTTTCGTTGATGCATCTGATAGCGATGGTGATAATTAACTCTTTTTAGAATTGAATTTTTGTCGAAAGAAGATACCTTTTTGTTTGGTTGAGGTCTTTAATGGTCTAGATGATGAAACGGTTGTTGTTTGATGTAAATGGGATACCGTGTTAAACTTCAACTTTCTTCGACCAATCTTGCACTTTTCTTCTGTGATTCTGTCCAAAGATTAGCTTTGTCAAACGTTTCTTCAACCTTATACGTCTGGGGATTGTCTTAAATTTACATGTCCTGGTTTCGGTGAATATGCACAGAATTTGATGCGTTACACCTGCTTTTTGCTTAATTCCTATTCATGACTGTTTGCAGTTTTCCCCATTAATTGTGGTTTTTACTTCTGAAACCTACTTGAGAAGGTTGGTCACGTAGTCTACATTTAACATCTGGAGTGAGAATTTGAGCATCTTATTCCATACAATTTCATATGTTTTCTGTATTTTTGGTAGTGCCTTGTCATTATTACAAAATATTAGTGGAGAACAACATGTTAAATCACAAAGAATGAATGAAAGAAAATGTACTTTCTTCAAGGATCTACTGAATGTGATCACAGTTGGTTTGAACTTACATCTGGAAGTTGGAGTTATTCATATACTTATTGACGGTTGTGCATATTTATCTTCTTCTTCCTCTTTATGTATATTTCTGATTTTAAATCATGCAAAAAATATTTATCCAAAGTTAGGAAATATTACTATTGGTAATTTACCTTGTGCTGAAAGAGCAATTGGTTCATTCCCTCGCATCATTGGTTTGTTAATATGGTTACAGGTGACATGATTATTTTTTCTGAGTTTGCAGTTTATCCGAAAATAAATCATTTGTTGGCTGTTTTGTTCTTTAGCTTTCCAATTTGGAGGTATGGTTCCAGCGGCCCAAAGACATCGTAAAAAAGTTGCGGTTGGGAGATTTGGACCTTGGAATCGTTGGTTTTGATACAGTTAGTGAACATGGGCAGGTAAGCAGTAGCAGGGAACTGTTGAATGCTTCTCTGCGGCCCTCACTTGGATTTTCTGTATAATAAATTTGAGGTTTTATTGATACAAGTGGTGTATCTTAAGCTTTGCACAAGCTATTTGTTCTGTAAGTCAAGTATAGTCTATTCATCATACTTCTCACATAAAAGTACTTATGAATATTTCACTAGTTAGGAATCATCCGCGGTAAATTGTCATTGTTCAAGTTCCCACGTTAAAGCTGCAACTGCTATATTTATCTTGGATGTGTCAGTCTTTGTTTTGCTCCAAGATACATTAAGGAAATGAAAATGGATGCTGTCTTCTTCTTCTTCTTTTTTTCTCTTTCCAGTTCTTCCTTGTACTAATGTTACTTGTGAGATGGTAGCTTGAAAATCCGTTAGATATAAATTTAAAGCATTACACCATGCAATTACAGAAAGTTTGTTTTTACTTCTCCCTTAAAGTTATAAATAGCTAAATTTTCAAAGTTTCTCTAGTGGTTGCTCATCTTTCAACAAACTCCAATTACATGATGGATTTGTAACTTTTGCTTCCAATTTGAAGCGAAGTTTTCAAACCATCATTCTAGAAAAAGCTCAACTTTGGTAAGTTTCTATGTGCCCCTAGAATCTAAAAAGGAGTCTCTTGTCAGTTGGAAGCTTAGGAATATCTGGTATCATCTACTTTTATTTGCAACATTATGCTGAATCTGGTGTCACAAAATAAATGATGGTTGAGTTGCAGCCATGAGCATGGCCTATCCAATGCATTCTTTAAAAGAACGATCAATTAAGAAGCTATCCGCTCCATTGTTACCAGTTAATTAAATTAAACTTATCTATTGGATCATTCCGGAACTGTTTTTCTTCCAGGAACTTGTGTCTATTACTTCTTTTGGCTGAAAATAGTAAAGGAACGATTGATAACTAAAACTGCTCTTATCAGGGGAATGAGGATCTTATTATTGTTCATGATGCTCTTGAATATGGGAATTGCCGTTTATCCCTCGCAGTAAGTTCTTGATTAACTTTATTTCGTTTTCGAGACAGCTGAGTTCTGTTGCAATTTTGTTCACTATTTTTGCTGTCTTTCCTATACCCTTCAGATTCCCAAGTATGGAATTTTCGAAAATGTAACCTCTGTGAGAGATCTAGCACAAATGCCTCAATGGACAGCTGAGAGACCTCTGCGAGTTGCTACTGGCTTCTCTTATGTATGATATGTATAATGCTTATGTCTACACTGTTTGTTATTTTGGCACAATTCTAGTTTTTTCTCCCTTATTTCATGGGGTTTCATTTGGGGCTTGTTTCTCTTTGACCTTTAAGCACAGCTTGGCCCTAAATTTATGGAAGAAAATGGATTGAAGCATGTAAATTTTTCAACTGCTGACGGAGCACTGGAGGCTGCTCCAGCGGTGAGAATAAAGTTTTACCACTATGTTATTCAATCTTTCTGTTTGTTACTATACATTCCTATCTCAAGGCTTTCTTTGGTTCCCTTGTTAGAAGTATCAATATCCTTAATAAGAATTTGGCATCTACTATTAGTTGTTTAGACATCATCTTACTTTGTGATTATCATACTACGTTTGTAAAAGATTTACTGGTCTTTCTTCTTAATTTAGATGGGCACAGCTGATGCTATCATGGACCTTGTGAGTAGCGGAACAACGCTGAAAGAAAACAACTTGAAAGAAATTGAAGGAGGAGTGGTATTGGAGAGCCAGGTAAGCTATTAACGCGGACATTATCAAGCATTTCATCATGTAGTCTGCTCGTAAACAGCAGGTTTAATTCATGGCTTGAAAAGATTTTATTGCGTGTATTTTTCAGGCTGTTCTTGTTGCGAGCAGGAAGGCATTGATCCAGAGGAAAGATGTCCAGGATGCAACCCATGAGATTCTTGAAAGGGTGGAAGCATGTTTGAGAGCAGGTGGCCAGTTCACGGTATGCATATTACTGTGCCCTGTCCATCCTTTTCTGGCTAAATTCTTAATTTATGATAAAATTAAATTTTCATCCGTAAAATGGGGGAGAAAAAAGCAGGGGTGATGGACATAGGACACCCCGCCAATGTCATTGGCGGGGTGAGAGGATGTGGCAATATGACCCTAGGGTAGGAAACTTACGCAAAGTAGGAATTTGAAACAGTGTCAAATAAGG